>JAOPSE010000079.1:12648500-12853814 GCA_029449295.1 Zea luxurians | reverse complement strand
AGCAGTCCGAGTCCCATTCTTTGCCAAGGTGCGCCTCGCCCTTCGCCTTCTTGTAAACCTTCTTCTTCTCCCTCTTCCCATTTTCTTGTTCCTGGTCATCATCATTATCGGGGCATTGTGCTATGAAATGACCAATCTTACCGCATTTGAAACAGGAGCGCTTTCCCTTTGCTTTGTTCTTGTTGGGGTACTCCTTGCGTCCTTTCAGTGTGGTCTTGAAGCGCTTGATGATTAGGGCCATCTCATCTTCGTTTAGCCCGGCAGCCTCAACTTGTGCCACCTTGCTTGGTAGCGCCTCCCTGCTGCTTGTTGCTTTGAGAGCAACGGGTTGAGGCTTGTAGACGGGTAGAGGGCCATTAAGAGCATCATCCATGTATCGCGCTTCCTTTACCATCATACGCCCGCTCACGAATTTTCCGAGTATCTCCTCGGGCGTCATCTTGGTGTACCTGGGGTTTTCACGAATGAGATTGACAAGATGGGGGTCAGTTACCATGAATGACCTTAAGCATAAGTCGGATGACGTCATGGTCCGTCCATCTTGTGCTTCCATAGCTTCTAATCTTGTTGATGAGGGTCTTGAGCCTGTTGTAGGTTTGTGTTGGCTCCTCTCCCCTGATCATCGCAAATCTTCCCAGTTCGTCTTCCACCAAATCCATTTTGGTGATCATGGTGACATGTTTCCCTCATGCGATATCTTGAGGGTGTCCCATATTTGCTTAGCGTTGTCCAAGCCGCTCACCTTGTTGTATTCATCCCTACACAAGGATGCTAGCAAAACAGTAGTAGCTTGTGCATTCTTATGAATTTGCTCATTTATGAAAATGGGATTGTCAGTACTATCGAAATGCATTCCATTTTCAACAATCTCCCAAATACTAGGATGGAGAGAAAATAAGTGACTACACATTTTGTGACTCCAAAAAGAGTAGTCTTCTCCATCAAAGTGTGGAGGTTTCCCAAGTGGAATTGATAGCAAATGAGCATTAGAATTAAATAGAACACGAGAATAATCAAATGAATAGTTTTGATTCACCAGTTTCCTCTTTGACGAGGAGTCATCGTCGTCGTCGTGTGGTGAAGAAGACGAGGCATCACTGTCGTAGTAGATGATCTTCTTGATGCGTCTCTTCTTCTTCATGTCCTTCTTCTTGTGACTCGAGCCAGAGTCAGGGCTTGTCGTCTCTTGGCTCGTTGAAGAGGGACTCCTTCTCATTATCGTTGACCACCATCCCCTTTCCCTTAGGATCTATCTCTTCGGGCGGTTAGTCCTTTAAGCGAAGAGAATGGCTCTGATACCAATTGAGAGCACCTAGAGGGGGGTGAATAGGTGATCCTGTAAAATTCAACACTAATAGCCACAAAACTTAGTTATGAAAGTTAGAACGGCTAAGTAGCTTGAAACGAGCTCTTGTGAACAAAGACAATCAAAGAGAAAGCACACAAGAGACACGATTTTATCCCGTGGTTTGGCCAAGTAACACTTGCCTACTTCCACATTGTGGCGTCCCAATAGACGAGGGTTGCACTCAACCCCTTTCAAGTGATCCGATGATCAACTTGAATACCACAGCTTTTCATTTCTTTAGTCTTTCTCCCATTTGCAAGGAATCTCCACAACTTGGAGCCTCTCGCCCTTACAATGATGATCACAAAAGAAGCATAGAAGTAAGGGAGGGGAGAGCAACACACACAAGACTCAAATCCATAGCACAATCACGCACAAGTCACAACTCGAGCTCAAAACACAACACACGGAGTTCACAACTCAAATGGAGCTCAAGTCACTATCTCAAAGAATCGAATGCGTGAAGTTGGAGTATTGGAGTCTTAGAATGTTTCTTGTAAGCTTGGGTAACTCCTCCATGTGCCTAGGGGTCCCTTTTATAGCTCCAAGGCAGCTAGGAGCCGTTGAAGATCAACAGGAAGGCTATCCTTGCCTTCTGTCGAGTGGCGCACAAGACAGTCCGGTGCGCCACCGGACAGTCACTGTAGATGGTCCGGTGCCGATCTCCTTCCTTTCTGGCGCAGAAGACCGTTGCAGCTCCGGGCTGGTTGGCGCACCGGACACTGTCGGTGCACAACGGACAATCCGGTGCCCCCTGCCGACCGTTGGTGCGGGCCACACGTCGCCCACGGATTGCGCGGCCGACTATTGCGCTGGCGACCGTTGGCTCACCGGACAGTCCGGTGCACCACCGGACAGTCCGGTGAATTATAGCCGTACGCCGCCAAACTTTTCCCGAGAGTGGCCTGTTCACCGGAAACCAGCCTGGCGCCGGACACTGTCCGGTGCACCACCGGACAGTCCGGTGTGCCAGACTGAGCTGAGCTCCGGCTGCACATAGCCAGTCTTTTGCAATCCTTTTCTTTTCTTCTTTTCTCTGTTTCTAACACTTAGACAAAATATGTTAGTACTCAAAACAATGTACTAAGTCTAGAAACATACCTCATGTCTTGATTTGCACTTTTCTCTTCATTTAGCACATAAGAACTTAATTAAAATGTGTTGGGCACTTAATCACCAAAACATAATAGAAATTGCCCAAGGGCACATTTCCCTTTCAGATGTCACCTAGCATTTTCTTATCATGACAAGAGGCAACATGAAATTGCACAAGTATAGATTATGCAAACTAGTGATCATGTACGAAAAGTACCAATTGAAAAACACCAATTGATATAATTTGATAGATAAACAGATCACTAATTTGCATTTACACTAAGTTCTCCTCAAGTTTTATTGCACACATATATGTGAATTCAATTGATACCAGTTGAGAGATTTTGTAGTTTAAAGTACCATTGTCATAAAATGAGTATCAATTGAACATAATCAGGCAACATAAAAAACATGTGCACTATTTAATCAATTAAGTTCTAGACAGGAGAATTTATAAGCTATGCTACTTCAGACATTTGCAATCCAATAGGATGTGATACATATTTACCAATTTTAGATGACGTTGGAGTAGCATATATAAGAGAAACTCGTTCTCTTATGAAATGTACAAAAGATACATTTAGTGGAGCAAAGAATCTTTGATACCCATCAAATTTGCAGTGGAAGCGATTGTCTTTGCCTGAAGATTCCTTTCTAATTTGAGACTACACACATAATAGACTTGAAAATGAAGTTAGTCCCAAAGATTCAAATTATAGACTATTCTCCCCCTAAATGTGTGCATACAAGTGATGAATACTTGTTTAGCTTATGCACTTGGACTTGTGATGCCAAGGGATTAAGTTCTACATTTGAACCTTGGTACAAATAAAGTATGAAAATGTGAAATTGTACCAATTGAAGGAATTACTCATAATCAAAAGGTATACTAATAAACATGATATGCAATATTTTAAGCCAGATTCTTGAGAAGTTGGCATGTTTGACTCATACCCCACTAAGATGTCTTAAGACTAACTTATGACATCACCACAAGAGGTATTAATCAAATATCTAGAGATTCTTTAATCGTCACCACAAGTGCAACCTTATGGTGTGACTTAAGATATTGCATATACATGCACACACTAGCATGTAGGATCCTAGATACACAAATGTAATACAATAGTTCATGGAGTGACGCACCTTTGTTCCACGCCACATGGTCTCCATTATAATCATGAATTTCCATCTTAGCTTTTGATAGGCTGGACATTTCAAAGAGAAACTTATCCTCTTCAAACGATCAAGAGAAACTCATTTTCAGTTCTATGGAACCATCCATCCTCATTTGATGTTCTCCAAGGTGTGAGACTACACAACATGTGTGGTGTTTGGAGCCCAACCGCACACCAGGGGTTACCCTCGTGGTGCTTTTGGGTAGGACGATGCTGTTGACTGTAACTTAATGGTTCGTGCGAGATGCACGAGAGGCGACATGCGATTTTCTATAGGTTCAGGCCGCTTTGAGATGCGTAACACCCTACTTCCTGGCATGGATCTTTATGTGGTAGGTTACAAGGGAAGTCTCTTGTATGGAGAAAGGCTAATGAGTTGAGTAGATGGTCGATCAATGGAAATGATGGGGTACCCCTAGGCCTTATATACTCGATCGTGGGGCATTACATGCATATAGGATGATGACGAGTACCTAAACAATAGTGAACCGACTGAACTTATCTTCTTATAATCTTGTCAATTTACCTCTAATCCATTTCGATGTTCAAGGGCGCTGCACGCGAGAAAGTCGAGTGGATGCTTTAGATAGCGCTCGAGCTGCTTGGGCCTGAGCCTGCTTCCTTCTTACATCGACCAATTTCACCAGTAGCTCTCCCCTGGCCCACGAAGGAATGGCCTATCGAGACAACAGGCCTAAAGCCTTTCGCGAGGCCTTCTTACCTTCTAGTGGACCCGGGGATATCTGTCCCTCACAAGCCCCCGATCTTTGAGTTGATTCTGAAATAATCAACCCAAAGATCCTAAGTCCAGCTCGTGAGTTTGTAGTATGGTTTTCCACTCTGACAATGGGTGCGCCGGAGGTGCTCCCATTGAGTGTTGCTCCTAAATTTCGAGTGACTCAGTAAAAACAACCCTTCTCAAGGGTCTTCATTTGATTCTTTGGAGAGCAGTGTCTTGTCCTCATATCATGCTTTATAAGTTAGCATTTCATCTTCCGGGATTGATAATCTACTAGGTGCACCAAAGGTGCACTCAATGGGTGCAGTTCCTGAGCTTTGAGTGGATTTCCGAAAATATTCGCTCAAAGGTCTTCATTTCATGCCCTAGAAATCAGTATCTCGTCGTTGTCTTGTGCTTTAGAAATCAATATTTCGTCTTGTCTTATGCTTTAGAAATCAGCATTCTGTCTCGCCTTATGCTCTAGAAATCAGGATTTTTATCTCGTCTTATGCTTAGAAATTAGCATTCTGTTCTGCCTTATGTTTTAGAAATCAGCAATTTGTCTTCTGAAATTAAATCTATCGGGTGCACCGAAGGTGCACCCAATGGGTGTTAGCCCCCAAGCTTTGAGTGGATTTTGAAAATAATCCACTCAAAGGTCTTCATCTCATGCTTTAGAAATCAGCATTTCGTCATCGTCTTATGCTTTAGAAATCAGCATTTTGCCTTCACCTCATGCCCTTGCGAATTCAAACAACGTTATCTGCCCACACCTTGTTAGGTCTAAAATTTATTTGATTGGTGACAGATTGGACGTTTGGTAGATGGCTCTTGGCTGGTCTTCACCCCGCTCTGCGCTTCAATGCCTCTGTTGACTAGACTTGCGGCTCAGTAGCTATATTTGGATTTCCTTCAATCTCTACCGATCTCTTCCTTCTGTCTCAGTACATTCATTGCGTGTACTGTATGGATATGACCTCTTCAGACAATCTTTTGAAAATTCCTGGCCGCCCCCCAATGGGTGTGACCAAGGGGCGTCTTGGTACGCAGAGCGTTTAGCACACTGTCCTGGAGTAGTAACTTGATGTGACTGCGAGGTGTAATCATGCCATCCGAGCAGTTGACCTTGGTCCAAACGGTGTCGTGTTATGTGAAGCGGCGCTTGTTGCTTGACTCATTTTTAGGCGGCTTTAATTGCTTATTGAATACTTGCAACTGTTCGGCGAGCGTGGTAGGAAGTGGACGGTCACTCCCGACCTCTATAAATAGCCTGCTTGCACTGTCGTTCTCTTCACTCATCTTTCGATCATTTGTTGCTTTTCTTCTAACTCCCTCTTCTCCTCTGGCCGACCACGGGCAAGGGCAAGAAAGGTCGAGGTTCACCCCACCACTCAGGCGACAAGCGGAAGCATGACCCGAGTCCTCCCTCGGAGGACTTCGGCGACTCGGAGTATTCGGAGGAGGTTTCTTTTGAGTCCGAGGGGTTGCCGGTCTATGCTTCCCCCCCGGCATCGTCCGATGACTCGGACGACTCCCAAGGGTTAGCCGCTGAGGTGTGGACGTACATCCGCTCCATAGAGCACGCCGGGCTCGAAGGCTCGGATGAGTCAGAGGTCTCCTCAGATGAGGAGGACTCCTCCGACCCATCCGAGGGAGATAGCGGTGGCGACGACAGCGGCGGAGGTGGCGGTGGCAACGCTGACGACGACGGCGGCAGGGGTGGCGGTGAAGGCAGCGACAGCAGTGGCAGTAAGGGCAATGGTGGTGGCAATGGCACCAAGGGTGACACGCGGCAAAGGCAATGGTGGCGGAGAGGCCGGTAGCGGCAGCAGCAAGGTCAGTGGCAAAGCGCCACTGGTCTAAATATTAGTATAGATAATTAGTAGTAGTAGTAGAAGTAGAATAATGTAGTGGTAGTTAGTAGTGTAGTGTAGTAATGTAGTGCAATGTAATGTAAGGTAATGTAATGTAGAGTAATGTAATGTAGAGTAATGTAATGTAGAGTAATGTAATGTAGTAAAAAAGGGGAAAAGGCTGACTCATAATGAGTCGACTTTTGAGTTTGTGAAAATCCCCTCCAATATTTAATGAAGAACTTTAGTTGCTCCGAGTGGTTGCTATCTTTTGCTGCTTTTTCTGTTTACATGCTTGATAGTTCACCTGTGTGCCTAATGCTGCCAGCATTTTTAGAAGTAATCGTTGAGTGATGCTTGATACTGCTGGCATTTTAGAGGTAACCACCGAGTAATGCTTGATACTGCTGGTGTTTTAGAGGTAACCGCCGAGTGATGCTTGATACTGCCGGTGTTTTAGAGGTAACCGCTGAGTAATGTCTGACACTGCCGCTGTTTTAGAGGTAACCGCCGAGTAATGCTTGATACTGCTGGCGTTTTAGAGGTACCGCTGAGTGATGATTGATACTACTAGCGTTTTAGAGGTAACCGCCGAGTAATGCCTGAAACTTTGCTTTCCCGAGTAGTGACCTAGCACTTTTAGAAATAGTGCCCGACCCGGGAAAACCCATTTATACCCGCACTGACGTGCTTTTTTTTATTTCTAAGACCTAACTTCACTTTTTTACTTCGAACCACTCATCTATTTCTTTGAGATCTCGATCCTGCTCGTTCCACCAGAGAGATCGTGATGGCGCCAAAACGGAAGAGGCAGAGCACCGCTGCTGTGCTCATCCCGCCCATCGACCCCAACAGCCAGCTTCCCTTTGCTGGTAATCACATGTCCGTTGTTTCTGAATCTGACCTTCTTCATCTCATTGAAGTTGGGGTTTTGCTTCCAAAAGAGCTCTGCTCTTGGCAGATTTGCCGCGGTATCACCATTCCGACAGAGGATACTCATGAATCTGTCATGTACGTTCCTTTCCTCATTCGTGGACTTGCTCTTCCCATCTCTCCCTTTTTCCGCGGTCTTCTTGATTTCTATGAATTGAATTTAACACATCTGAACCCCAATTCCATTCTTCAAATTTCCATTTTCGTTCATCTATGTGAGGCCTTTCTCGGGATTCTTCCCCACTTTGGTCATTGGAAATACCTTTGTCACTGTTGGCCCGGGAAGGCCGGGGGACAGCACCAACTTGTTGGCAACGCGAGTCTGGAGCTTCGCTGGGGGAGGAAAACAGAGTACCTCGACATTCCTCTAAAGGACAGCATCAAAGGGTGGCGCCTTGAGTGGTTCATTGTAGAGAACCACTGCAAGTCCCTCCCCCCTCGGTCAGGGAGGCAGCCAGATGTTCGCACATCGAGCTGGATAGAATCTCCGACCCTTTCGGAGGTTGCAGAGGCCAAAGTGTTGCTTGTTGAGATCTACTCGCTGAAAGATGGAGGTCTGACTGCTGAAGCTGTGGTTGTTGACTTCGTGTTCAAGAATATTCAACCCTTAAAGGACAGGGTTTACCCCGCCTACTTGTATAGCGGCGTAAACGACTCCACTCGAGTCACGAACAGAAGAATCCCCACTGGGGATCTGATGAGTCGACTGGACATGATCCTGAGGGGCAGAGTCTCGAATGCTGGTGCTCCTGTGGCCTACTTTGCATGAAACTTGCTGCCACTTAGGCCATTTTCTGAGTTTGTATCTAACCCCCTGCTCATGACGGTTGCCCAGGTCATAGAGTGTGACCCTCTCCTGCAGACATCAAAGCCTTGATCACTCCACTTCAGAGTCTTCCCGAAGATGAGAGGCAGACTCACTTCGAGATGCCAGCCAGCACTGATGACGCTGAGATAGATGTTGTGCTTAGCCTACTGGCTGGGGAATCATCCAACTCTACCCACACCGAGCCAATGGCTATCACGTTCGGGCAAGAATTTGGTGAAGAAGTGGAAACTCGGAAACCCGAAGGTGCCTGCCCAAAGCATTCACGCCGAGTGAAATGCCCAACTGCACCTGTTGATGAGAAGAAGAAGAAGAAGCGGCTTCAGCGACTGTCGTGCTTGGGTCAAGATGACGGCCCTTCTGTGCCAGTTCCTAATGATGTCCTGACAGAGACCATTCCTGAGGTTGATGCCAAGAGTTGTGATCATGCACAGGCTGTTGGATGCATGTTTGACGATGATGAAGAGGAAGAAGAAGAGGAAGTCCCGGTGATCCGCAAGAACACCCATCACTATAGAGGAAGTGAGGGGAGTAGCGACATCCCTACTCCAGCTCTGTTAGCGGTTGTCAGTCTTCAAGGGCTTTCAATATCATATTTCGATCAAGCACTAGAGGATGTTATTCCTGAAGATATGCTATCAGAGCCTCTTGAGGATGATATCCTAGTCGTCTGTTCAGAGGTCCCAGACGGTGGGCTTTCGTTGTTTAACTCTGCCGGGCAAGAAATAACCCGAGTGGTGTCTCGTGCATCGTCAACTTTGGAGGGTAGTCTTCTATGCAGAGATGCTGATCTAAGTCGCCCGACCCCCATGGAGGTGGAAGAGGGGCCTTCAGCCTTAGAGGTGGCTACTGCAAAAGACCTAGCCTCCGAGGGTGGTGCTGGCAGCTACCCAGCCCTCGAGGGTGTTGCTGGTAGTGATCCAGCTTTGGTGGGTAGTGCAAACTACAACCCAGTCCCCGAGGGTGTTCAAGTGTGCTCCCTTTCCAATGCCTCCATGGATGTCCACATTGGGTCTTCCTCACCTTAGTCCGATGGAGCGACGGCAGCCTGCGCTTGTGCAGCTTTAACTAGACAAGTCGCCTTAGAGGTTGGCGAGCTAAACATGAGAAGCCTGTTGTCTGCTAGCGGAGTTGAGGTCACTCCAGATAATGCTCTTCAAATTGTTCCTGCTGATCTTCCTTCGCCAAGCCATGCCACAGCTCCTCCTGCCCTGGGTCTACCATTGTTCCTTTCCAATCTTCAGGTGAGTCAGTCTTCTACTCTACATTGTATATACTATTGAACTATCTTTCTTCTGCTCACTTGTCTATGATCACAAGATTTTGTTGATGGGGTATCTGCTCAGTTGAAATCCTGCGGTGTCGCTGTTCCTGAATAAGCTCTATCTCTGATGCAGTGGAATCCATTGCTGCTTCAGAAACAGATCGATGATCTGAAGGCGTCGAATGCTGGTTAGTGAGTTTACAACTTTCCCTAGCTACTTTGATTGATCAACTTGTTCTTAATTGCGCATTCCCTCTCATCTGCACTGTCGGATATGGCTCAACGGTGTTCTGACCTTGAGGAGAAGTATTCTCAAGGTCAGTCCGACCTGGCCCAGACATCTACTTTTCTGGATGGTGCACATTCTTTGAATTCCTCTCTTAATGCCCAGCTTGACTCTGAGAAAATGGCGCATGAGGTAAATTTCCTTGACTGACCCTGCTTCGTTGTTGTTGCCTTGGTGCTGAATGTTGCTTTCTGATCGTAGAGGAGAAATGAGCACTCGTAGCCTCCCGTGACAATCAGGACAGGCTGTATCATGACGCTAGTAACTCCTTGACCATATTGGAGAGGAGTCACCGCTTCACCATGTCTGACCTGGATCATCACCGCCATGAGCTGCAAGTATCCCAAGATGAAGTTCTTCGACTTGGACAGCTGCTATCGACCAAGGATTCCACCATTAAGGATCTACGTGCTTCCAAGAAGCTTGTCGCGTGGGAGCTAGAGGCCACTCGACTGGCTGTTAAAGTTTTAGAGGGCAATTGCACCATTTTGAATGCTCAGCACGACAAGGCTATGGACAAAGCCGTTCGCGCTGGACGTATCCTGATGAGGAGGCCGGCGTCGTGGTTCCTGACGATATTGTTGCCGATGTCAAGGCTACGCCTGATGCTTCAAGTCGTCCTTCTTCTTCCGTCGCTCCTGTGAAAGACATTGCTAGCAAAGACGTTTCGATGCAATGATGTCCTGCAAAACACTTGATGTATTATGAATTCTATGTGCATGTGATGGCTGTGTTAGAACTTGATATTTTGTGGACAGGGCGTCAGAACATGCCCCAAGTAAAGCGTTCTCTTTTTCTGAAGGGCTAATTGTTTCGC
The DNA here is from genome assembly GCA_029449295.1 of Zea luxurians. Lineage (NCBI taxonomy): Eukaryota > Viridiplantae > Streptophyta > Magnoliopsida > Poales > Poaceae > Zea > Zea luxurians. The sequence continues at coordinate 12,843,493 of JAOPSE010000079.1, read as the reverse complement.
TGTTAGGGTATAGTAGTCACCCTGAACAATCGTGAAAGCAAGTGTGTCATGCTGGTTTTAAGGCGTTTTCCGACTTAAGCCAATCGCCTGGCTGCTAGGGCATAGTGGTCGCCCTAAGATAAGTAGACGTGAGCATATCGCATCGTATTAGGTCATTGCCGACTTAAGCCGATTGCTCTGTTAGCAGGGTATAGTGGTCACCCTAAGTCGAATAGGCATGAGCATGTCACCTCGACTTAAGTCGTTGCTGACTTAAGCCGATTGCTCTGTTAGTAGGGTATAGTCGTCACCCTATGTTGAGTAAGCGTGAGCATGTTGCACCGACTTAAGTCGTCGCTGACTTAAGCCAATTGCTCCGTTAGTAGGGTATAGTGGTCACCCTAAGTCAAGTAAGCGTGAGCATGTCGCACTGACTTAAGTCATCGCCGACTTAAGCCGATTGCTCTGTTAGTAGGGTATAGTGGTCACCCTAAGTTGAGTAAGCGTGAGCATGTCGCACCGACTTAAGTCGTCACCGACTTAAGCCGATTGTTCCGTTAGCAGGGTATAGTGGTCACCCTAAGTCGAGTAAGCGTGCTGATTTCAAGTCCAATCAAATCGATGTCCGCTGAAAGTCAAGAGTCTGAATGCCTTTGAAAACGAAAGCTTTATTGATGATGAGGTCCCTTGATTACAGAGTACAATGTTTCTTCGAGAATTTTTGAGGCCTCGCTAGGGATAGAACTTTCTGAGATGCTCTATGTTCCATGAGTTCCCCACTTCCGTGCCATCCATTTGAGTAAGCCGGTATGATCCTGGCCAAGTGACCTCTGATACAATGAATGGCCCTTCCCATAGTGGTGACAACTTCTGCCGTCCTTCCCCAGTTAGAATTCAGCGAAGGACCAAGTCTCCCACCGCAAAGGACCGGTGTCGCACGGCTTTATCATGATAGTGCCTCAAGGTCTGCTGGTACCTAGCTAACTGAATTACTATGTTCAATCATTCCTCCTCCAGTACATCAATATCTTCTAGCCTAGTAGCTTCTGCTTCAGCTATGTTTTCTAAAGCCAACCTCGACGCCCCGAATATTAGGTCGGCGAGCAACACTATTTCTGATCCATAAACCATGAAGAACAAGGTATTTCAATGCAGAGCTCGACTGGGCTGAGTTCTTAGACTCCAAATCACGTATGGCAGCTCTCTGACCCACTTCCCTGCAAGCTTTTCACTCTTGTCAATTACTTTCTTCCTGAGTGCTTCCAGTATCATCCTGTTGGCTCTTTCTACTTGGCCATTGGCTCTTGGATGCGCTACTGATGCATACTTAATCTGGATGGTCATTGCTCGCAAAAGTTGAAGAACTTAGAGCTAGTGAAGTTGGATCCTAGGTCAATTATGATGTTGTTTGGTATCCCAAACCTGAATATTATGTCTTGTATGAATTCCACTGCCTTGGCTGAGGTTAAAGAGGCAATGGGCTTATACTCTATCCATTTTGTGAATTTGTCAATGGCAACCAGCACGTGAGTATAGCCTCCCTGAGCTTTCCTGAAGGGTCCGATCATGTCCAGCCCCGAGCATGCAAATGGCCATGTTATAGGAATGGTCTGCAACTGCTGTGTAGGTAAATGTTGTTGCTTTGATAAGAATTGGCAAGCTTCACATTTCTGGACTAACTCGGCATCAGCACTCTTCGCTGTTGGTCAATAGAAACCAGATCTGAAAACCTTTCCAACCAGAGTTCTAGATGCCGCATGTACTCCGCACTGCCCGACATGGATTTCATCTAACAGTTGCTTCTCAATAGCCGAGTGAATGCACTTCATGAGGACTCCCGTCGCACCTCTTCTGTACAGTGTGCCCCCTATGAGAGTGTAGTGGGCTGACTGTCTTGCGATGCGTTCCGCTGCCACCTTGTCATTCGGTTCTTCTTCATTTTTTATGTAACTGATGATAGGCTCTCTCCAGTCATTGGGGTCCGACTCTGGTTGGCTCAAGGTGTTACACTCTTCCGTCTGATCTGAGAGAATGCTCAGGTGTGATATTTCTTGGACGAAGATCCCTGGTGGGACCTAGGCCCGACTGGATCCCAGTTTCGACAACGCGTCTGCTGTCGTGTTGTGGTCTCTTTCCACGTGATGGAACTCCAACCTTTCGAATTTGTCCTCTAATTTCGGACAGCTACATAGTACTTGCCCATGGAATCAGTTAAGCAATCCTAGTCTTTATTTATCTGGCTTATGACCACTAGCGAATCTCCATATACCATCAGCTTCTTGATGCTCAGTGATATAGCAATGTTCAATCCGTGGATCAGTGCTTTATATTCTGCCGCATTATTTGATGCTGGAAATAATAGCTGGAGTGCATACTTGAGTTGTTCTCCTCTAGGAGCAATGAAGAGGATCCCTGCACTGGCTCCCTGCAGCTTCAGCGAGCCATCAAAGTACATTCTCCATACTTCGGTAGTATCTGGGTTGTCTGGGACCTGATGCTTAGTCCACTCTGATACGAAGTCAACCAGAGCTTGAGTCTTTATTGTTGTGCGAGGTCGGAACTCTATGTCGTGAGCTCCCAGCTCACATGCCCACTTGGCTACCCTTCCGATAGCTTCTTTGTTGTGGAGAATGTCCCCTATTGGAAATCCTGTGACTACTATGACTTTGTGGTCATCAAAGTAGTGACGGAGCTTGCCAGCGGTTAGAAGTACCACGTATAGCAGTTTATGAACCTGGGGATACTTCATTTTTGAGGGCCCGAGAACTTTGCTGATGAAGTAGACTAGATGTTGTACCGGGTATGTATGTCCTTCCACCCGCTCGACTACTAACACGGTGCTTACCACGTGAGTCATGCAGGAGATGTATAACAACAGATCATCTGCTAACTGATTCTGCGTGGCTTGGCGTGGTGGCTTGAGTACTGGTGGTGTAGTCAGGAACTTTTTCAGGGCCTCTAGAGCTTCCTGTGCCTCCGTGGTCCACTGAAACTTGTCCGCCTTTTTGAGCAATTTGTAGAATGGCATGCCTTTCTTGCCTAGCCTTGATATGAACCTACTCAGGGCTGCCATGCATCCAGTAAGCCTCTGTACCTTTTTCTGCGATCGTGGCGCTTTCATTCTCATGATGGCCTCGGTTTGTTTTTGGGTTGGCTTCAATTCCTCTATCGCTGACAATGAATCCGAGTAACTTCCCTACCGGACCTCCGAAGAAACACTTTTCTGGATTGAGCTTCCACTGGTATCGCCTCAAGCTGTTGAAGACCAGCTGCAAATCTTCGATGAAGTTTTCTGAGTTTTCTGTTTTGATCACCACATCATCGACATAGGCTTCCACCCGCTTGCCCTAGTGATCAGCTAAGCATGTTTGAATAGCTCTCTGGTAGGTCGCTCCTGTGTTCTTGAGGCTGAACAGCATGAAGGCATAGCAGAAGGCTCCAAACGGGGTGATGAATGTAGTTTTCTCCTCGTCTTCTTTTGCTAAGCTGATCTGATGGTATCCAGAATAGCAGTCTAGGAAGGACAATATAGAGCTACCAGCTGTCGAATCAACCACCTGATCTATTCTAGGGAGCCCGAAAGGATCCTTCAGACATTATTTGTTGAGATCAGTATAGTCGACGCACATGCGCCACTCCACTTTATTTTTTGAGTACAAGAACAGGATTTGCTAGCCACTCAGGATACAACACTTCTCTAATGAACCCCGCAGCCACTAAGCGGGCTAACTCGGCATGAATAGCTTCTCTTTTGTCAGGCATGAAACGACGCAGTTTCTGTCGAATCGGCCTTGCTTAAGGATAGACCTTCAATTTGTGCTCGGCCAGTTCTCTCGGGACTCCCGACATATCCACAGGTTGCCATGCAAATACGTCTCGGTTATCTTGCAGGAACCGGATGAGCTCGCTTTCCTATTTGTCGTCGAGGCTGGAGCTGATGATGGCAGTCTTGCGTTCATCAGCGAACCCTAGGTTGATCCTCTTTGTCTCCTCAGTCGGCCGCATAGAGATCATGGCTTGAGCTTCGTTTGCGGGTATTGCGAGGTTTTCCTCAGGCTTTGTGTTCGCCCGCATGGAGGAAGTCGTCGACGGTCTAGTAGTGAGGGCCGTCTGGATGGCTCCCCGAAAGCATTCCACGGTGCCTTGGAAGTCAGCACGCACGGTGATGATTCCTTGTGGTCCTGGCATCTTCAATATCATGTATGAATAGTGTGGAATGACCATGAATTTTGCCAATCCTGGCCTGCCAATGATGGTGTTGTACCCACAGTCGAAACTCGCAACTTCGAACCTTAGGAACTCGGTTTTGTAGTTTTTTGGAGTCCTAAAGGTGACGGGCATGTAGATGTGCCTGAGCTGGTACTCTCCTTCGGTTGGCACAATGCTGAAGAAAGGGGTGTCTGACTCGGTGAGATCTTTGAGTGCGACCCCAAGCCCAGGAATGTCTGGGGGAAGGTAACGTTGATGTTGCTTCCCCCGTCCACTAGTACTTTCTTTACCCTGCTCTCTCGAATCACCGGATCAACGAGGAGCGGGTACTTGCTAGGATGGTCGAAGTTAAGCCATTGATCCACTCGACTAAAGGTGATCGTGTACTCCGACCACCGATAGGGAGCTGGAGCACTGGTGGTTGCCACCAGGACCTGTCGGTCATTGAGCTTTTGCAGCCTTCTATTCTCCTGTGACCCGTGTCCTCCGAAGATGACGTTGACCTCCCCATCAACACGTGGGAATGCCCCACCCCTCCCCCTTCCTGTTGCTGGGGCTGCCTAGGGTCGCTAGGCCCTCCTCGTGGTGGGGGAGGTGGTAGAGGCTAGAATGGTCGGCCATTCCGCAAGGTGTGGCTCATGTCCTTGTGGTACAGGCACTAGGCGTCGAGGATATCGTCTAGTGTCCGCTCGCCTCCATGGGGTGGCCCTTGGGCACGAGCGATGGGTGGTCTGGTGGCATGGACCTCCTCACGAGGCCTCTTCTCCCAACGCCTATCAGGTTGCTGATTCGCGTCGTGCCGTGTGCCGGTGGTGCAGGTTTCGCTCCCCTGATGAGGTTCTAGGCCTGCTCGTCAGCGGTGATGTAGAGGTCCGCTTCTCGAAACAGTTGTTCGGAGGTGGTCGACGCTTTCTGCAGTATGGCTCGAACGAAGGCCGAGTCGTTAGATCCCCGATTGAAGTCCTCAATCACCGCTGCCTCAGTGACCTCGGGGATACGATTTCTCATGGTCTGAAACCTCTTGAGGTACGACCAAAGTGTTTCATCGCCCCTGCGCCTGATGGATTTGAGGTCCCATGGTTGTGCCGGCTTGTCGAAGAGGGACTGAAAGTTGGCGATGAAACACCGACTGAAGTCACTCCAATCGTCGATGCTGTGTCGCGACAGATGTCGTAGCCACTGCAACGCATCCTACCCAAGAACGATGGGCAGTCATCACGTCTTCAGTTGCCTCAACGACCCGGGCGGCTGTCGTATAGACGACCAACTAGCCTCCCGGGCCCTGCTTAGGCTCGTACTTGTTGACATTGGAGACCTTGAAGTTTGGGGGGCCACTGGATGGCCCTGAGACGCGGAGTAAGCACGGATACTCCACATGTGTCCTCTTGTCGATGTTCATGGTGTCGATCCTGGGGAGGGGAGTCGGTGATGTGCCGTCTCGACCATCCCCAGATCGAGCCATTGGTTGAGGCTGCTACCGACTCAACTCAGGTGGCGCAACTTCAAGCCGGGACACCATGGTCTCGATCGTACTGCTCCCTGCGCCTTATCTCGTTTTCGTGTCGTCGGTTGCGTGAAGCATTGATAGAGCTTCGCGCGTCTCGGTGACTGTTGATGGTGTGTCGTAGGTTGCTTGGGGGATGAGCGAGGGGTAGAAGATGATTAGCTGCCTGAGTAAGCAGCCACCGATAGCCTTCAGCGTCCGGAGTCCGTGGGAGGCCATTAGCTATTTGAGCCAGCACTCCTCCGACTTCGCTCGACGTGTTCATCGCACGAGCAAAGTCAAGGTTTAGGTTTCGAGCAAAGAGAGGGTTCTCTCGGTGTAACCTTGCACCCTGTTCAGCTTGTTCTCGATCTCGATCTAGAGCTTGCCGATGGTCACGTCGGTGAGAATTCCTCCTTTCTCTGAATATCCGCTCATCAGGGGTTTCTCCCACTTCTGAGACTTCATCTCGAGATACAGGCTATGCTGGGTCCCGCTCCCTAGCTTCGTGATGTCGCCGAATATTCCGGCGTCTGTTCCTTCGTCGCCGAGCTTCTCGCTGGGGAGGTTCTTCCTCTGGCATGGTTGGCTCATCGTCGGAGATGGGAGACGACTCCAATCTCCCCCCGATGAAGAGGATGTTGGGGTAGAAAGGAGTAGCAGCGGTGGCGAGCTCCCATCCGTCCTTCTTTAAGGGTGAAGGTGCCAGAAAGATAGCTCGGCGGAGCTCCGTTCCCTTTCTAGGAACGCTTGCTTTTTTCTTTCTTGTAATCGTGTCCACTCCTTAGTGGGCGAAGTGGACAACAGAGTTCTTCGGGCAAGTGAGCTCCCGGCTCTCGACTTGCAAGAAGTAGTCTTCGTCCAGGCACAGGAGGTTGCGCTATCCGTCGTCTTGTTTCGACTTTCCTGGAGATTTCCAAGGAAGGCTTCTTCTCCGGTGGATCCACTATGCGATGCAGAATTCCCTTTTCGTCTGCTACTGACAAGATGGTCCCGAAGCAAAATATTGATCCAGGGCGAAGAGCGATCTTGCACTGGGAAGTAACGACCATTGAGCTAGCTTGGATCAACGACACACCCCCTACCTGGCGCGCTAGCTTTCGGTGTTTGGAGCCCGACCACACACCCAGGGTTACCCCTCGCGGGGCTTTTGGGTAGGACGGTGCTGTTGACTGTAACTCAATGGTTCGTGCGAGATGCACGAGAGGCGACAGGCGATTTTCTACAGGTTCGGGCCGCTTTGAGATGCGTAACACCCTACTTCCTGGCGTGGATCTTTATGTGGTAGGTTACAAGGGAAGTCTCCTATATGGAGAAAGGCTAATGAGTTGAGTAGATGGTCGATCGATGAAAATGATGGGGTACCCCTTAGGCCTTATATACTCGACCCTAGGGCACTACATGCGTATAGGATGATGACGAGTACCTAAACAATAGTGAACCGACCGAACTTATCTTCCTATAATCTTGTCGATTTACCTCTAATCCATTCTGATGTTCAAGGGCGCTGCACACGGGAAAGTCGAGCGGATGCTTCAGATAGTGCTCGAGCTGCTTGAGCCTGAGCCTGCTTCCTTCTTACGTCGGCCCATTCCACCAGTAGCCCTCCCCTGGCCCACGAAGGAATGGCCTAGCTAGACAACAGGCCTAAAGCCTTTCGTGGGGCCTTCTTACCTTCTAGTGGACCTAGGGGATATCTGTCCCCCACAACATGAACTTGAAAGAAATCATTAATCTCACAAGATATAGGCTAAACTCTCCCTCAATTTGTGCATGCAAGAGTACACAAAGTACACTTATGCACATCAACAATACGAGGTTAAAGAAGATGTTTGCACTATTTCTTGGTTTAACATAACATGCTTTACATAGATGATGAAAATTAAATCAATTGAAAGTTTAAGAACTGAAAGTATATCAATTGAAATCATGAAGGATAAAGCATGCTAATATGAACCACCTCAAATGTCATAATGAAGGATATTATATGATTATGTCACTACTTCTTCATTATTTGGTTTAAAGGATAGTTCAACTTCCTTCTTGATTCACTATGATCTCTTTTCTCTTTATGATTTCATCCAACCAAGTGATCTTGAACTTCATTCATCTTTGCTTGATTCGATCATACTTGATATGAGACCAATTGAAACTCAATGATTGAAACAACCAAGACTCTTATATCCGTAGATTTTGAATCCATCTTGAAAGCACTTCGAAGTACCTTATTGAAACACTTAGAAAAGAGAGCATTAGAAACACAAGGGAGGGTTTCACAAATGATGATCCTTAAATGCGGATGGCAAATGAATCATCATTCTTAGAACCCAAAAGGATAGATTAAATTTCTTTAAATTGGTGCACACATATGGTTGATGTCAAAGTTATATGTACTATTGAACATTTTGTATTGCAAGGAAATTAACATATACTATGGTACATCCTACTAAGGATGGAATACTAAAACAACTGAAGGAGAGGAAGTTTTCATACCTTGGCCTCTTATCAACTTCATCTTATCTTAGTTGAATAGTAACCTTTAAGCTTGTGATTTATCCAATTTAAAACAAGCACCATCTCTTAACATAGATTTTCTATGGATAAACTCAACACAAGAGATGGCATTAGTAGCACAAGCACTAGTTTTTTTTATTTAGCAACCCTTTATATGTGTAAGGCAAGTGAGTTGCTAAAATAGAGAAACCTCATAATATGGACTAAATTTCCCTTGAGCCCTCATGCACAATATATTTTGAATGACATGGATAATATGCATGGTTGTTCAATAAAGTCTAAAGGGCTGACTTAATCCATATTATGGTGAGTGTCTAATATAGAAGAATCAAATCCAAATTAACTAGAGAGAGAGAGTACATCACATAGTTTTGGATTGTTGACCATATGATAATATTCATTCATCTTCCAATTGGACCTTTATTTCATAATCAACAACTGATGTATATTCTCAAGTGCTTCTTTTTCCTTAGTGGCTATACAAGTCACAAAAGAGATAAGATTTGAAAATAATATGCACTTGAGATTCAGTTGTTACCACCCTTGCTACTATCTCCAAATATGATTTATACATTCATTATCGAGCACCCAACTTGATCCATTGAAGGAGTGATCCAGCAAAACAAGTTTAAGCTTCGTATTTTGGTACCCAATTTGAATTAGGTCCTTTGAGATTAGTAGTAAGAGCCTTGGGTACCCACACATTCCTTATTATGACCTTTCTCTTTGTGTAGGCACCCACATATACTTGACAACCATCTTACATGGTTTCAAGTCAATATGTAATCACACAGATAAGATCTAAAGTTAAGAATAGGAGCCTTTTCTCCTTTTGTTACATTTCACTTAACTTGCTCTTCAAACAACCCATTTTGATCCTGTTATGAGCTCGGATGGGTTGCCGCCAAATGCCCTTCTTCCATGGTTGCTTCTTAGGGGCTTATATTTGGCGTCCCCTTATCTCATTACATCATTGTTTGAAGGTCATCTTCTTGATGATGTACCTAGCTTGACCTTGGGTGCACCTAGCTTATCAAGGTTAGTCGCACAAGCATTCATATCATAAAGACCACTTATGCATGGAATTTACAACTTAGTGATCCAATCCTAGTGTGAAGCATATGGATACCGATTGAAGTAGATTCCTAAGATATCAATTTGTAGGTTTCCAAAATTTAAAGAGTATGGATCACTAATTGCACCTTTTATAGTTTAAAATCATATCCATGTTAGTGCATATGCATGTGATGAATATCAAAAAGGATTCTTATGCACTTGATATAAGATAAAGGAAATTTTAAATTACATCAAAAGTAGCTATTTAGAAAACGAAGATTACAATCCATATGAATGAGATACAAATTTACCAATATGGATTGTCTTAGTATAGCTTATTCAAGGGAAACTTATTATCTATGACACAAGATATATAATGTTCTCCCACTAGATACGTGCATCAAGTATTTGAATGACTTGCCACATGCACTTTCAATTCAGTTAAGAGTCTCATGAGGAGTACATTACATACATTGGTCAAGGCATGACAAATTTGCAATGAATCAACTTATGCCTAAGAATACTTACCACCATATAGAACGTACCATTTGTTATATCAATTGAAAGGTCTTACTATATGAGATGGTGTCATCTAAGTATTCTTCTTTTCTTCATTTGTAGAGACTTCCTTCTTTAGCTTGTTATCTCTTTTCCTTTTAAAACTAGTCGAAAAGCACTTTGAAAAGAGGTATGAGTAGTACAAGGAAGTATTTAATGAATGATGATATTTATATATGAATGGCAAATAAATCATCATTTATGAGGCATAAAGGCATAAATTAAATTCCTTTTAAGTTAACGCACATGGATGAGTGAATTAATGATATGCACCAATTTACAAATTTAAGCCAAAAGGAATTTAACCTTCATATTGACATTTATTTACATAAAATAGATTATTACCAATTGAAAGAATGCCACTTGAAAGGAACTACTATTGATCAACTACCAATTGAAGCAATTAGTTCCATACCTTTGCCTTGAGCATTCATAATCTTTCTTTTAGGTGAAGATTAACCTTTAATGCTTGTGATTTTACCAATTGAAAGAGCACAATCTCTACTTGTGAATTTCGATGAAATATCTTAAAAGAGATTGCATTTGAAACACAAGCAATAGTTTCCTATTTAGAAACCTCTAGTATATGAATGACAAGAAGGTCACTAAAATAAGGAAACCTCATGATATGAACTAAATTACCCTTACAAGCATCATGCGTAACATCAATTGAAATAAGATGAAACTAGCATGATTATTTAATTAAGTTTACAGGGCAAGTTTAATTCACAGCATGGTGAGTGATTAATGTAGAAGACTCAAAACCAATTTAAACAAGAACGAATACATCACATAGTATTGGTTCGATCTTCTTTGAATGTTTAATGGCACACTCCATTTGGGAAACACATTCTCATGTTGTGAAACTACATAAATAACTTAGATAAAAACATTAGTCTCACAACTCTAGTCATATAGAGAATTCCCCTTTTGATAAGTGCTTTAAGAATTTGAATTTCTTACTTAGCAGTTAGCACTCTATTCATTTAAGAACATGTGATAATCCTCTTTATGTCTAGGTCATGGCAATAATATGATAATTAACTTGAAATATGCCACAAGATACATACAACCAATTTAAAGCATGCAGATTGTCACAATAAAAAATATGAACTTGCATTCTACCATATAATTAGATTTTTTTTCAAAGCAAGGTAAAATCTTTTAATTCATTCTCAAGTGTTTAATTTTTCCTATGTGGCTACAAAAGACACAGAGGAATATACTAATTAAAAACAATGTGCACTTAAGATTTAATTGTTACCATCTTTTAGATATCACTTGGTTATAGGCCTTTTGCTTGATTACCACAAAGGTTAATCCTTATTCCCTACAACACAAGTTCTTGCTAGAGATGAATATGAAGTTAGTGATATAACAACTCAATTCATCTTTAGGTCAATCTTAAAGGATAGACAATGTAAGATTGATAGCTTGAGATAAGAATTGAATTAAACTGCTCAAGCACTCCAAAGCTTCATATCATCTCTGGGTACCTGCAAAACGTTTCAAACACATTTTGGTACCCATCTCATGATGGGTCCATCAAGGTTAGCCAATAAGGACTTAGGCACCCAAATAGCATTGGTCCTAGAAGGTGGTGAACTCATCACTTTTCTAGCACAAGAGTCAAATTTGGGTCTCCTAAGCATATTTGAATGAATTGACATGGTAGGCTTAGGATACTTACTCATGGGACAATCCTTGCAAAGGTGTCCTTTTCTTCGGCAAGTGTAGCAAATATGATTTTTAATTTTGCAAGACTTCTTCTTGCCTTGCTTCTTGTTTGCTACATGGTTAGTGAGCCTCTTTCCTTCCAAAGTTAAGCTACTATCTTTTATGTAGTGACATGACTTAATCTCATGTCCCTTCTCATGACATTGATAACACTTTCTAGTGCATCTTCTCTTATTTGAAAGAGTGGCATGTTTGTTACCTTATGTGGAGCATGTGGAGGCATGGTTGAGGCACTTGTCATGAGCTTTGGCTTTCTTCTCTTGATGTTTGCTCATGCCTTTCTTAGGGAACTTAGCATTCTTTTGAAGTGGGTTTGTGCATGCTACGGTTGTCCCCTTCTTAAGCTTCTTCACCATGTTATCACGGTTATCGTGAGAAGGTCGAGCATGACACTTTCCCTTCAAAAGAGTTAAGCTCCTTCTTAGACTTCCAACTTCTTCCTTGAGCTCTTTATTTTCTTGTGTGATAGAAATATCACTAATTCCTGAAATTTCTAGCTCAATGGAAGATTGGCTTGCTTGATAACAACAATTGTTAGCACATGGTATTATAGTTTCAATTTCAACACATGTGCACATGTGAGGTTGGTATGATTTCAAATTAGTTAACACAACCTCATGAGCCATTTCTAGCATGATATGTGAATCTATAAATTTATTATGAGAGCACACAAGCATATCATGTTTTTCTTGCAAAGCTAGATTTTCAATATTTTAGCTTTTCTATCATCTTCTTGAGCATAGTATTTTTATTTTGTAATTGAGCAATCTATGATGAATGATTAACAGCTCTAATTTGCTCAATTGAAATGTCTTCATACCTTTGGACCAAATCATCATGAGAGCACTTTAACTTCTCATGCTCTTTGGTCAACTTCTCTAAGTCTTTAATTTTTCTAACAAGGAAGTCTTCTTGCTTATGAAGCATTTCTTTTTGTTCTTCCGCTCTTTTCATGAGTTTGAGCAAGCTCATCCGATTTTTCTTGCTTAGCTGAGCGAAGAATTGTTGAAGATCATCCTCATCTTTACTATCACTTTCTTGCTCATCCTCATCCTCACTTTCGCTTTCACTGCCACTCCTATTAGCGACAAAGCACATATGAGAAGTGGATTTGAAAGACGAACCTTGTGAAGAGGTAGATTCGTCGTTTGGTCTCCATCGATCATTTTCTTCTTCTTCAATCTTGTTCTTCGCCTCATCTTCCTTCATTTTGAGGAACATCCTTTCGGCGATTCTCATGGCAAGGTCTATTGCCCTAGGATCAACATCTGCATCAAAAGATGAAGTCGAGGCATCCTTAACTTTTTCAAGCTTAGAAGCACTTTCATTTCTTAGTCCCCCCAACATGATCTTTTCCTCACTCGATTAAGCGTTAGAACGAGGATTACGCTCTGATACCAATTGAAAGTTGCCTAGAGGGGGTGAATAGGCAAATAGAAACCTTTTCAACAAAAACTAGAAACAAAGTGGGCAAAACCAGTTCAGCCGGTGTCAAAACCGGTTCAGCCGGTTTGCACGAGCTCAACTAAAGAATGAGATATAAAACTAAATTGATCTCAAAATCCACCCAGTTAACTTTGGAAATGAGATGTTCTAGTTGATCCACAGGGTTCAAAGTAGTAGATCTGAGAAGGGCACTTCTCAAAATCCACACACCAAAAAGATATAAACAAATCTTCCACGGAATGGTGAGATAACGAAGAACACGAACAAACACAATGAGCAAGAACACAAGAGACACAAGATTTATCCCAAGGTTCGATCACACCACCAAGGTGCCCTACTTCCTCGTTGAGGCGCCCACAAAGAGCCGGGTCTCTTTCAACCCTAATCCTCCCATTGCCGACCACAAAGTTCAAGCCCACACACTAATCTTTGCTCAAACGAGCGGGTAATACAAACTTTCTTGTGGTCTTCCACAAGATTTGGAGACTCACAAGAGACACCTAGTCGTCTAGGAGCTAGAAGCGCCAAGAGTAATGAATCTACAAAGAACTCGATGTAGTACTAAAGCTCGAATCAAGAAGAACAAGAAGGATTTGGAGATGAAGCACAAAAATCATAGCTCTTCAATCTCACTCAAAGATTTCTCTCCAAAGATTTGAAATGAGAGAGGCAAGAGGTGTGTGTGAGAGAGAGTGGGATGTGTTTCTTAGGTTAGAAATGGAGTTCAAGTCGTGCTCTTGTGTAGGGGAGAGAGGTAGGAGTGAGTATATATAGGTGGAGCTAAAAAACTAGCCGTTTTTGACTTTTCTGCATAAAAACCAGTTGAGCCGGTCCCAAAACCAGCTGTGCCGGTTTTCAAAAAGCTGCGACTGACACAACAGACTGGTAGAAAAAGTGAACAGTACAAAAACCGGCTGAACCGGTTTTAAAACCGGCTGAACCAGTTTCCACCAGACTGAAAACCGGTTGAGTGACCGGCTGAGCTGGTCCAAAAACCGGCTGAGCTTTTTTTGAATACCAGCTGAACCAGCCTGAAAACCAGCTGAGCCAGTATTTTCCAGAGAGCATTTTTGGCCAAGATAGACTTAAAAAGGTTGTACTACATACTTTCACTAAGGATTAACAAGGGTAAAATGGAAGTTTTAGATCAAGGATTTTGAGCTTTAGTACCAACACCAACCTTCCATTTGGATCCCCCTTGATAGTATGATGATTCCTATACCCAAGTTAAATAAAATATAATTAAGTAAACTCCTTGAGTCACTGGTGTCTTATGTGTGATTTCTCCATGGCATTGCTTTATAAGGATCACAAAAATCTTTGTCTCACCTTTTGAAGCAAACACAAATCAAACCCTGTGACATGTACCATTTCACCATATATGAGTTCAAATCATGGCTTCAAGTCACCTTACTAATGCATCAACATATTATAACTCTTCATAGCTGATTAGTTCATCGACTTAATGCAAGTACTCTCTTCTTCACCTTAGCCATGGTACCTCGGTCCACTAGCCATCACTTGGCCTTCACCTTCACTTAGTTCCTCGAAGCCCTTTCCTTGCTATCTTCACCCTGTCAAGCCATTCTTGAGTCACATCATATTGAGCATCGATTTAGAGAATCATTTCTTCGATATTGTGAACCTTGCTTGAATGTCATCTAGATATAAATGCTAAGATCAATCAAGCTCTATTTTGATTCTCATAGAAGCATATATGGACTAATAGTAATATGGTCAAGCCAATTCACGATTCCTCATATCTTATTCACTTTGGCTTGACGAATCCTCTTAATCACTTCAACCTCTATTATGATCATATTTATGCATAGTGATTTCTTAGGTCTTGTCCATATATTCAAACCAATATAGAGATCATATTATATTCATTTGTATTGTCTCATTGGTTATTTAACCTTGTGTTGAATCTTTGTTCACTAATCATTATACACTATTCAAGTATGTTCATCATACTAAATTTCATGTTCAACACTTAGCAAACTTGTTAGACCTTTAAATGTGTTGTTATCCAAATCACCAAAACTCACAAAAGGGATGAATGCACTTTCAATGAGAAAGAACACATGTCTCACATATCGTATTCTAATGTTGTTGGGAATCTCATGTATGCTATGATCTGTACAAGATCCGATTTGGCTCATGTTGTTAGTGTGGTTAGAAGATTTATGCACAATCCTGGTAAAAAATATTGGAATGCAGTAAAGTGGATTCTGCGCTACTTGAAAGGTACTTTTCATTTTGGATTATTGTGTGATAAGAATTCAGTGAAGGAAATTGGTGTTATGGATTTGTTGATTCTGACTTTGCTGGTGATCTTGATAAAAGACACTCCATATCTGGCAATGTATTTTCATTCTGTGGTTCTGCAGTGAGTTGGAGAGCTTCACTCTGGTCTGTTACTGCTCTTTCCACTACTAAAGCAGAATATGTCTCAGCTACTGAAGGGGTTAAAGAAGCTATTTGGATGTAAGGTCTTATTTCTAAACTTGGTGTTCCTCAGGATGTCATTAAGGTTTATTGTGATAGTCATAGTGCTATTTGTCTGACCATGAATGACATGTATCAGTTCAAGACCAAGCATATTGATATAAAGTACCACTTCATTCGTGATATTGCTGCTGAAGGCAAGATTAAAGTGGACAAGATACGTACTGATGAAAATCCTGCAGACATGCTTATAATTTCATTAACTAATACCAAGTTCAAGCATTGTCTTGATTTGGTAGGTGTTCATGGAGCTTAGCACCCTAGTGGTGTTTGGGGAAACAATTTTATAGATTTAGCTTCAAGGGGAGATTTGTTGGATAAGATTATGTGACCCTATCTCTATCTCCTTTACCTATATAAATAGGCCCCCTTGTACCCTGTACGACACACCACATAATAGATCTATTTTCCCGTGGGTTTTTTCTCCTCCACATTGGGGGGAGTTTTTTCTACGTTAAACGTTGTATCTCCTTTTTTCCCACCTACGATCATAACAGTATGTTGCTTCTTGCGATGAAATGTATGATATTTGTGTACCCATATTATACTTCATTAGGCTGACTCCAGCAGTTTATCCAAAGTTTAATCATAAGCATTGTTTTACACTGTAGACTACACTGTTCGAAGAGTGAAATTTGAATATAGGTATAAGTATGAGTAAGCTGTTAGAGATAATGTTACACGCAAGATCGTTGCGCTCGTACATACAGTACCCAGTCGATCGCACGTTTTTTTAGAAAATAGATTAGCATCAAGTTCTTAGTGCTAGTTGCTGATTCTTTCATCTCTAATCACAATATGTTGATTAATTAAATTGAGATAGACTGTAGCATTTATTTGTTAGTGTAGGAAACGAGTGACGCCTAAGAGGGGGTGAATTAGGACTTCTAAAACTTTTACTAAACTAGGCCACAAATAAATCCCTAGAGCAAAACCTATGCAAATAATCAAACTAGAATGTGCAAACTAGGTTTTGTCTAAGTGTTGCTATCTCTACCGCAAAGGCTAAGTTTCAATCTACACTATATAAGTATGAATACAAGATTGAAACTTAAATGCTTAATATAAATGCGGAAACTTAAAGAGCAAAGTAGAGAAGCAAACTCTCATGGATGACGCCGGTATTTTTACCGAGGTATCCGGAACCACGCAAGGTCCCGACTAATCCTCGTTGGTGCCCCTACGCAAAGGGAAGCCCATGCGAGGGCCAAGCACCACGGTCGAGTAACTCCATAGAGAGCCGCGGGCCTTCTCCACGCGCAAGTGGTGCTCCGCTTTCGGCTCCTCTCGGACGCTCCCCGCCGTCTCCACTATCGAGCTTCCGACCGAAACGCCGCGGGCCTCGTTCCCTCCAGTACACGATGGCGGCCGTGACACAAATGCGGTTGTCACGGTCTCGCAAGACTCTCGCCCCACTCGGTACAATTACAACGACTCACGCAAGAGCCGAGGGGTTGTGTGGTTTTACAAAACTCACTCAACTAACTAGGGTTTACCTAGAGCAAGCGCTAAAGCGGTCTAACTAACCTAAGCACTTTGCAAAGCACCTACGCTAATCATCGAGTGATTCTATTAAGCACTTGGGTGTTTGAGCTCTTGGAAATGTGCACTATATGCCTTGGTATGTTGCTTGGGCTCCCACACCTTCAAATGGCCGGTTGGGTGAAGTATATATAGGCCCCAACTCAATTCTAGCCGTTGGAGAAAAGCTGCAGTTCTCTGCGGCACACCGGATAGTCTGGTGGTGTACCGGATAGTCCGGTGGTGCACCGGACAGCGCACTGTAGCCTGTCCGGTGCGCCTAGCCATTTCTCTGTTAGAGCAGGTGACCGTTGGCGCCGCAGGCTTTTCCACACCGGACAGTCTGGTGCTCACACCGGACAGTCCGGTGGTCTTCTCTCCGAGTGCCACCTGGAACTAGCCGTTGGGCTAGAGTTCCCGGGTGCACCGGACAGTCCGGCATGTGGGCACCGGAGAGTCCGGTGTGCCACCGGACAGTCTGGTGCGCCTTCGCACAGACAGTCCACAGCAGCACACTTGGACTTTTCTTGGATCTTCTTAATGTCTTCTTTTGAGGTGTTGCTTTCCTCAATTCCTTAGTCCAAGTAAGTCTTGCATCCTGTGAACTACAAACACAAACACTAGAAAACTTATTAGTTCATGGATTGTGTTGTTCATCAAACACCAAAACTCGATTAGCCAAATGGCCCGGGGTCCATTTTCCTTACAATCTCCCCCTTTTTGGTGATTGATGACAACACAACCAAAGCAAGCAAATAATATAAGTATTTGAATGAAGATATGCAATCTACTTGCTAGGATGCATGTTTGTCCCCTCAATGTGAAATTAAGGACTTAAGCCTCCCCCTAACTCCATAATTCACTCACTTCCTATTTTTGGACCAAATAACCAAAACCACTTGAAAAACCATTTGTAGATATAAAATTTTAAAATTTGTGTTGTTTGGTGTTTGATGTAGTTTTCATTGCTTTGGTCCCTAAACTTCTCCCCCTTTGGCATCAACCACCGAAAAGGAAGACATTGACATCATGTAGGAAGTAAATAAAAGCTTGCCCTCAACAAGAATTTTATCAGATGATACCACTAGAAGGATACTAAATTACACCACATGAATGATATCAGTTGAAAGGATTACTCCCCCCAAACGAGTGTTCTCTTTAGAAAGAATTTTCTCCCCCTTTTTAGAGATGAAGAAATACTCCCCCTGACAGAGATCCTCTACTTAGGAAAAAGCATGTGAAAATTAGTGGTGCAAGACATGATTTGAAAAGACTAACTTCCCTTATGCATAGGTAACAGAATATGAGTTAAGTACTTATGCATTTTAGCAACATGGAAGTATATGATATGAAATATAGTCTAATCAAATACTGGAGAAGACATGTAAATGATACTAGATGTAGTCTCAAAAGATACCAATTGAAATTCAATGGCGAGCTTGAGAGACATGAGAGTTCTTGGAGATTTTGCAGTGGAAGATTGTTGTCTTTCTCTGGGGACCTTATTTTCCTTACAATGAGACTATCACATGAAATAGACTTGAAAAGGTGTTAGTCTCAAGGTATTAGATTGTAGAGTAACCTCCCCCTAAAGGTGTGCATTCAAGTTTTGAATACTTGTAGGAGACATGCACTTTGATTTGATATCAAGAGGGGCAAATTATCTATAATCCTAACTTTGGCACATATAAGTTAAATGATACAACTTGTAGAAATCAAAATTTTCAATTGATGCATCATTTACTATGGAGTGATATAGAAGCTATGTGCCGTGCTTAAATAAACATTTTAAGCCATGTAGGTTTGCTTAAGTATATGAATTGAAAACAAGCAATCCTACCATATGATTTACCTAGTATGCATGATTTTAAACAAAAGTACATAACAAATGTAATACTAGGCAAGAAAGGTAAACTAGATACAAGGTAAATAGATACGCATATCTAAAAACAAGAAATACAATAAATCTAGTTACCTTAGTCATGGGTGGGAAATTTGGGTCCAAAATTTTCACTAACCCACTTGGCAAGTAAACTTGATCCAATATGATGTATCCCATGATATACATCCCAACTTTGCCAAGTCTCCAAATTTCCCGAAAGACCTTCGGTTCACTCACTTCCCTTTTGGGATCCAAACCTTCTTGGTGCTTTTCATGGTTGAAATTATTTCCTTTGGCAACCAGATGCGTTTGGCCCCCTTTCCTTTGTTGGCTTGCTTGTTGGCCTTGATTGCTATCACCTTCCCATTCTTTTTCTTCTTGATCAAATATGGTGTAGCAGTCTTTTTGTCCACCTTTTTGATGTAGGTGTTGGAGATTTTGCTTGATGGCTTTTGCTTGAGATTTTGCCTTTGTTTATCCCCGGTCATCGCCTTGCATTGGAAAGACTTGTGGCCTTCCATGTGGCATAGCCTACAAATCACATTTTCTCCCTCTACAGGCTTGTTCACTCCCGCAGTGGTGTTATCCTGTGGAGGTCGGATTTATTTGGCTTTGCCTTTCTTGTCATACAAAGCCTTGCCAAGGCGAGCCACTTCTTGCTTTAATTGTTCATTCTCCTTTGCAACCTCATCCGAACATGTCTCTACAACAATATTCTCAACAACGACTTGGTTGCAGGGGTTAGAGTCATCAATTAAATCAAAGCAGGAAGTAGAAACATCTTTCTTAATTATTTCAGGTATTTCAACTAAAGATGCTGCTGGGGTGCTACCAATGTTTTCTAGCTTAGTAGTTAGCTCATTATTATGTATGCTAAGAATTTCCATTTTCTCAAGCAAATTTTTAATAGCTTCTTGGGAGCTAGCTAACTTAGCATTAAGTTTCTCATTCTTTTTAATAAGGCTATCATCGGTAGCAGTGCATGGAGCACTAGATTCCAATAGCTCAATTTTAGTTGATAGCTCACTATTTAAGTTTGCAAAAGTTTCAAATTTTTCTAGCAAACCTTTAAAATCATTTTGGGAGCTAATCAACTTATTTTTTAAAGTTTTAAGTTGAGCTTTTTGCTTGGTGCAGACATCCTAAAAAAATCTATGGCTTCCGCAAGCTCATCTAGAGAGGGCTTTCCCTCACCTTCATCATCACTACTACTTTCATCACTAGAGGATGGAATGCTTTTGTTACCTCTTGCCATAAGGCATTTGTGTGATGACCGTGATGATCGAGATGAGGACCGGTGGCTACGCGTCCTTGGAGGTTCATCTTCACTTGAAGAATCATCCCAAGTTCTAACAATTGTTAGCGCCTTGCCTTTGCTCCTCTCCTTTTTGGGTTTGGCCATATTTGGACAGTTGTTCCTGAAGTGGCCCTTCTCCCCACATGCGAAGCATCCTCTCTTCCTTTGCTTTTTCCTGTCAATGTTGAAGAGAAGATCCTCGACCTGCAGTGGCACACCCATTAGATTAATCTTGCGGATCATCCTCATTACCTTTTCGACACGTCGGATTGTTTCTTCGTCCTTGGGGGATGATGTGCATGGTTGATTATCTTCATCATCATCACTTTCTTCTTCTTCCTTTTCTTCACTTGAGGAACTTGGAGTGGGAGCCTTCTTTTTGCCCTTCCTTTCATCACATGCAAAAGCATATGACCTTGAGGAAGTTGGCTCCTCTCCCCGACTCATTTTTTGCGACATCTCAAAGGCCGCGATTTTCCCAATCACAATGGTCGGGGTCATGTTGCTTAAGTCCTCCATGTTGTGAAGGATGGTGATGATGCTCCCATATCTTTGTTGTGGTAGCAGGGAGATAATCTTCCTCACAATGTCCGCATCACCTAGCTTATTAATGCCAATAGAGTTCAGCTCATTGATAATTAGATTCAAACAAGAATACATGTCTCTAACAAGCTCATCATCTTTCATAGCAAAAGAATTATACTCATTTAAGACTAGGCAATGTTTTTGCTCACGGACATTGGATGTGCCATCATGGAGCTCATGCAATTTTAGCCAAATCTCATTAGCAGTTTTCATGGTAAATACATGATTAAAAATATCCATGCTAAGAGATTCATACAAGCAATTTTTGGCTCTAGATTTAAATGAATTTCTTTTTCCTCACTCGTGGTGGGTTTCTTGAGATTCTTGAGGGGTTTCATCCTGTCACGAGTGACTCTCCAAACACCTAGATCAACGGCCTCTAGGTAACAAGCCATTCTAGCACTATAATATGGGAAGTTAGTGCCGTCGAAGTGTGGTGGCCTATGGGTATCCATCCCTTCCTCTAAAAAGCGTCGGCTCTTTTAGCGATGAAACTAAAGCTTTTCAAATGAGCCAAACCGGGCTCTGATACCACTTGTAGGAAACGGGTGACACCTAAGAGGGGGGTGAATTAGGACTTCTAAAACTTTTACTAAACTAGGCCATAAATAAATCCCTAGAGCAAAACCTATGCAAATAATCAAACTAGAATGTGCAAACTAGGTTTTGTCTAAGTGTTGCTATCTCTACCGCAAAGGCTAAGTTTCAATCTACACTATATAAGTATGAATACAAGATTGAAACTTAAATGC
Source organism: Zea luxurians (assembly GCA_029449295.1). NCBI lineage: Eukaryota > Viridiplantae > Streptophyta > Magnoliopsida > Poales > Poaceae > Zea > Zea luxurians. The sequence continues at coordinate 12,821,966 of JAOPSE010000079.1, read as the reverse complement.
TTAATATAAATGCGGAAACTTAAAGAGCAAAGTAGAGAAGCAAACTCTCGTGGATGACGCCGGTATTTTTACCGAGGTATCCGAAACCACGCAAGGTCCCGACTAATCCTCGTTGGTGCCCCTACACAAAGGGAAGCCCACGCGAGGGCCAAGCACCACGGTCGAGTAACTTCGTAGAGAGGCGCTGTCACACCCGGTTTCAGAAGGCAAACCGAATGCGAACTATGTACGTGCCAGGATCAGAATTCACGTACACAGCGATTACATAAATGAACATCATCGCACAGTGCTCGAATAATAACATAAAAGAGTGTTATCTTATTACATCACAGGGTCAGAGACATCCACATAGTCATCAACTTAACGGATAAATCAAAGTGCTAAGCGAAACGCAGTAAAGATAAGGCCTTCACAGGCAGCTGACTAGGGGTTCGCCGCCAACCCACACCTAGAACTCGTCGTAGTCTTGGAACTCCTGGAAGTCTCCTTCCATGGCTTCATCTTCTCCTGAGCAGTGGTTACAATGTGGACAACCTGGTGTTTTGTGGTAAAGCAAGGATGAGTACACATCAACGTACTCAGCAAATGCCCCATTTGGCTGAAGTGGACTAGCTTTTATGTGGGGTTAGGCTCAAGAAGTTGCTTTTAGTTGGTCAGGTATTTATTGTTAGTGGAAGCCAGATTTTATCCTAAAATCCAAGTTATAATCCCAAAAAGTACCTCCTCAGAGAGGAAATACTAGAATACGTAGTTAAAGTCACCATCATTAACCATCATCATTAAAGTCGTCATCTGAGGTGCATCCGGAGTATCTCTAATCAAAGAGGATCCCAAGGCTGCTCTTAACCGTGAGCACGGCTGATATATCAGTTTCACTACCCTCTGCAGAGGTCGCGCACTTTACCCATGAGCCGTGATTCCCGTTTTGCCCGGGGAGAGCCAATCCCCATTGATCACTTCCTAGGTGGTCCGGCAGGGTATCACTACGTAGCTTTTACAAAGATTTCCTAGAGGTCATAGCCGCCCGTTAGGTTTCTCCAGTTTGATAAACACAGTACCCCTCCCCGCAGGAGAGTGACTAACAAAAAGCAAAACGAAAGAACCTCGGCACTCAGCCTCGGTAGAGCAAGCACTGTGCCTGGACCCCATTGACGGCACGACGGCGAAGCAACTACACCTCTAGTTCCTCTAATTAATTAGCTAAGGGCATCCCATTTCACCCTCATGGTTGCACTGTTATCCCGGGTGGTCTCTCAACGAACAGGTCCTTATGGAGAGGTACTCGGGAAACGGCCCGAGTCCCCTAAAATGCCACAAGTATATCACCATCGTATCCAGAATAAAAACATCGTATCATAAAGTAATTCTCATCATGTTCGTTGATTAGAGTAAAGCGCTAGCATGTAGTTAACCATAGTAACCCAAAAGGTAAATCAAGGATAAGGTAAATAGAAAGCTAGTCAATCCTTAGGTTTCAATTAAGTAGTGCGGGACAGTGAATTATAAATAGATAGGACATAATGGGACAGAGGACACTTGCCTTCACCAAGTTGCTGCTCAGGGACTTCTTCTGCAACTTCCTCGGGAAACACAGACTGCCCGTTGTCTACGCAAAGTAATCATTCATTCTATGCACTTGGGAAATAACAAACAAGCAATATACCAAACATGTGCAGCAGAGAGATCACAGGTTCACAATAGAAAAGGATTGGCAATATGGTGTTCCCTAGGTCTAGGGTAGATGACTATACAAAGTGATTCATTATCCACTAACCAGGTCTATGTCAGTGGTGGGGTTAAATCATTACATGGTGTTAAGTCCCTAAACTTAAGTTCTCCAACTTTTATTAAAGTCTACTATCTTTACTTTATTTCAATTAGGGTTCCAATAACATTACTTTTACACTAAAGATCAACTATTAATTGGGACATAAAAACAGCAGGGAAACATTGTTTAAACAGGTAAATAAAAATATTATGAACATTTTGCAATTTGAAGCACCTAATTTGGAGTTCATATGACAAAGTTATGAATTTTACAAGATTAGGGATTAAAAATACTCTTTAAATACTTATTCCTAATTAAATAAAAGGTCCGATGACCTAACTGCAAAATTCCAGGGACGGCGGGTTAATTTGCAGAAAACCAGGGGTCTCTTTATGAAGTTTGCGCGGGCGAAGGGGTATCGGGCTCCTCTGGCCGTTGGATCTCGGATCGACGCTCGGGATTAGATCGGCGGGCAGGCGCGCGAGCGCGCGGAGGCGTGACCGGCTGACAGGCGGGGCCGTGCGGGCAGAGCAGGCGCGGGCGGCTGACAGGCGGGGCCCGGCGACAGGAAGGCGGGGTGCGGGGGGGGCGGATCTGGGCCGTCAGATCCCAGGCGGACGGCCAAGATTAGGCTTGGGTTATTTAAAAAGGGACCGTCCAATCTGAGATGGACGGCGGGGATCGGGCGGTCAGCTTCGGTCCTCTTCTCCGGCCAGCAGAGGTGGCGGCGCCCGTACCCGCAGTGGGGGAGCTCGCCGGAGACAAGGGGCGCGGGGGCTCTGCGGGTCTCGGGGCAACCGGGATGGTCTGAGAGATTGGGGAAGGCACGGGGAACCTATTGGCGGGGGCTAAATCGCGGTAGGGGCACCGGAGGGCGGCGGGCCATGGCGAGATGGCTCGGCGGCGGCGCCAACCGACTCCGACGAGGAATTAGACGCATCAGGGAGCAAGGGAGGGAAAAGGAGAGGGCAGGGGAGGTTCCTTACCTCAAGGCGTACCCCAGGGACCTCTCGGCGGCGGCAAAGGCGCGACGACGGCTCGGGTCGACGGTGGCGGACAACGGCGGCTGCGTGGAGGACGGCGGGTGAGCACGGGCAGAGGAAATCAGGGAGGGAGAGGAGAAATTGGAGCGTGTCTCGAGTTGCGGACGTCGAGGCGAAGCTCACTGTGGCAGAGGGCACGGCGGGTCTCCGACGTCGACGGGGAAACGGGCTCGGGACGGCGGCGGGCAACGGCGGCTGCTCTCTGGTGTGCGCGTAGCGTGGGGGGAGGTTGAAAAGGGGTTCTACAGGTGCGCAAATGAGGGAGGGAGAGGGTGAGCGGGGCTCGGGGCTCAAGTGGCCGAGGGCGGGGCGGTTGCGAGCTCTACGCGCGACGTGGGCGTGGAGTCCTGGGTGCGCGCAGCTCGGGCGGGCGGTTATGCGGGGACGAGAGAGCTGACAGAGGGGGCCCACGAGCAGAGAGAGCGAGGGAGCGGGCGCACGCGCGGGGAAAGCGGTCGCGCTGACGGGCGGGCCCGCCAGGACAGAGAGAGGAAGGGGGGGAAGAGGGCGCGCGCGGGATGGGCCGGCTGGGCCGAAAGGCCGAGGGGAACAGGGGGTATGGGCCACTTTTCCTTTTTCTTTTATTTTAGCAATTGTTTTCCCTTTTCTTTTATTTACTCCATTTGATTCAATTCCAAATATGCCACAAATTCAAATTAGCACCCTCAAGTATATGCATCAAACAAAAAGTGAAGTTTAGGGTTCAACATGATGCAACATTTCATACTCCCTTGAAGTTTAGCCTACTAGATTATAATTACACATAAAAAATAGCCACTCTTCTTCTATAGAAAAGAGAAAGAGGAGATTGGGAAAGGTGTGAAGAGAGGAATAACACCTGAATTTGTGAATATGAGCAAAGAAATTTTATACCCCCAAATTCAGGGTGTTACAGGCGCGGGCCTTCTCCACGCGCAAGTGGTGCTCCGCTTTCGGCTCCTCTCGGATGCTCCCCGTCGTCTCCACTATCGAGCTTCCGGCCGAAACACTGCGGGCCTCGTTCCCTCCGGTACACGGTGGCGGCCGTGACACAAACGCGGTTGTCACGGTCTCGCAAGACTCTCGCCCCACTCGGTACAATTACAACGACTCACGCAAGAGCCGAGGGGTTGTCTGGTTTTACAAAACTCACTCAACTAACTAGGGTTTACCTAAAGCAAGCGCTAAAGCAGTCTAACTAACCTAAGCACTTCGCAAAGCACCTACGCTAATCACCGAGTGATTCTATTAAGCACTTGGGTGTTTGAGCTCTTGAAAATGTGCACTATATGCCTTGGTATGTTGCTTGGGCTCCCACACCTTCAAATGGCCGGTTGGATGAAGTATATATAGGCCGCAACTCAATTCTAGCTGTTGGAGAAAAGATGCAGTTCTCTGCGGCACACCGGACAGTCCGGTGGTGCACCGGACAGTCCTATGGTGCACCGGACAGTGCACTATAGCCTGTCTGGTGCGCCTAGCCGTTGCTCTGTCAGAGCAGGTGACCATTGGCGTCGCAGGCTTTTCCACACCGGACAGTCTGGTGCTCACACCGGACAGTCCGGTGGTCTTCTCTCCGAGTGCCACCTGGAACTAGCCGTTGGGCTGGAGTTCCCGAGTGCACCGGACAGTCCGGCGTGTGGGCACCGGACAGTCCGGTGCGCCTTCGCACAGACAGTCCGCAACAGCACACTTGGACTTTTCTTGGATCTTCTTAATGTCTTCTTTTGAGGTGTTGCTTTCCTCAATTCCTTAGTCCAAGTAAGTCTTGCATCCTGTGAACTACAAACACAAAAACTAGAAAACTTATTAGTTCACGGATTGTGTTGTTCATCAAACACCAAAACTCGATTAGCCAAATGGCCCGGGGTCCATTTTCCTTACAGTTAGAATTCTTGGGCCAAGTCTACTTTAATTTCAAATAATTTCTAGAAAGTCTCAAAGGCTTGAATAGGTGTATAACAACATTTAGAGGAACGTGCAAACATTAGTTCCACCTTGATAGTTGAGCTGGAGGAACAACAAATTAAATAGTTAAGTCATCTTCATGGCCATGTATATGTAATGTGTTGGATGAGATGTAGAAGGAAGAAAATGCGCGCAATCGCCTCACGGGGCATTGGCGTAGGCGCATGACTATGTGCATGAATGGTTCGTTGAATTTGGATCCATGCATGTGTCTTCAATAGACTTGGTTTTTTACAATCAATGTTTATCTCATGCAGATCCGATCCTTATATGTTATGAGTTTTTTTAGAACTGAACAAGGTTTTTCTCCTACAAATACCAACGGGAGATGCCATCAAACAACACAACAGCAGTCAACACATCTAGTCTCGCCCTTGAGAACGATGCTGCCATCAAACAACACAACAACAACCAGCACATCTAGTCTCGCTTCGGCGACCGGAGCAGGTCTCCAGAACCGTCGCCCTTAGTGATGCTACACTAGGGGAGGGCGACTGGGCGAATATGGTTTTCTGAACCGTTGCCCTCAGCGATACTTCACCATGGGAGGTAGAATAAGGTTTTTGAAAAGCGCTATGCATGACTACTCAATCGCTTCCTCGACATCTTCAATAGGGATGTGACACTTTAACTCATAGACCCAAAACTGATGGATACCTGACCCAATGGGTGCGGATACGGGTGAAGATTTTTTAACCCACGAGTGCTCCCGTACCTGACCTAAAGTTTCATGGGTGTGGGAACTGGTGCGAGTTTCTATTTTAGCCTGTGAGTGACCCACATGTACCTAAATTTTTTGTTCTTTCTTTATTTTGCGCAAAAAAATGATTAAGCTACAATAGTAATTATTTTAAATAAATAACTCGACTAATGATTCATGTAATGTTTTATCGCCGCTCAACATGAGAAGTCTTAAAAGATATGACTCAATTATTGCTAGTACTTAATTGATTATAGCTAAATTATTGTTTAAAAGTGTACAGTGAGTAAAAAACCCGTGTGTGACCCGAAACCCGAAGGGTTTAGGAGCGGGTTTGGAATTGCACAGCGGGTGCGATTGTGGGCAGGTTAAGGTAGAATTCACGATTGCGATTGTGGGCGGGTACTTGCTCCACTCAGCCTAAATCTGACCCGTTGCTATCCCTAGTCTTCAACCTCGTCACCACAGGTTGTATGCCTCTCGTCTCGTGGGTGTGTCACGTTATCAACAACAACGAGACAATGTTAAATGCTGACATCGTTTTCTCTACCCTATCGCTGTAAAGGAACAAACATATAACCATCTCTATTTTTTTGTCTTTCATACAGTTTAATTTGTTCAGATATGATTATGATGCTGTAAATGTTAATATTATTTGGCTGGACACATATGTTTAGATTTATTTGTTTTATGTACGTCGCCATAGTCATGCTTTTTTAGATTAAACTAAAATTGATTGTCTTAAATTTTCCAACATGTTTTATGTAAACAACACTAGTACAAATTTTAATTTTATAGGCAACTCGGATACCTGTAGCTGCTAGCCACCTCAACTCTTTCTATTATATAGGGGTCAATCTATATTTCTATACTATATTTAAAGCACCAGTTTCAACGGTCGTCGTGCGTCATATTTTTACAAATAACCTCTCACAGCTATTTTAAATTAATCCGCTGCACGCCTATAAATGGCCAAACGGCGGCCCAGCACGGGCCAGACACCCGCGGGCCACAACTCTGGCCCAGGCACATCATGCCGGCCTGCTGACTGTGCCGGGCCAGCCCATTAGCCTGTCGGCCCGTTGGATTAAATCAGCGTAAAATGTTAAAAAACGGTGCAAGAGGTGGGGTTCGAACCCATGCCCTGATGGAAGAAGGGCGGGAGACACTGGGTGAAGTTGCCTAACCAGTAGAACATCATGCTCAAATATTTTTTAATATTGAATATAAATTATATATATATATGTTTTTTTGTAAAATAAAAAAATATAATCGTGTTGGGCCGAGGCTACAGCCCAAGCATGACACGACGTTCTTGGCTCTTCCAAGCATTAGGTCGTTTCTGAGACCATATTGACGCAATGGACTCCATGGTGTTTGAGGTTGCTGAATTGGATGGAGCAACAATGATTTGTCACACTAATAGTAAAATAAAAGGTTATTTGTTGGTTTTAAATGTTAGTAATTGCTACGAAGTAGCATAATTTATATGGAGTGCATCCAGTTTTTATTGATGTCTGACTTTAGCAATCACTCCATATTTTGATTTATCTTTTTTATAAGTTTGAGTTCATATGACTTATTTTAAAAACTTAAACTCACAAACTTTCTCTTATTTGGTCTATGTATGGTGGAATTATGTCATTTTATAATACCTGTTCGTTCAGTCAGTTGTTGTGAACTCTTCTAATCGCTCACTTCATTAGTCGTGTTGTACCAAGACATATTGTATGGAGTAAACAATAACATCAGTTAGCCAAATTAAAAAAATATTATATGAAGAGCGGAGACAATCAATAAAAAATCTTGAAATTTTTTTAGTGGATAGTTTACGCGAGTATTGTTATAAGCCGTCGCAACGCACGGGCAACCGATTAGTATTCTTTAATAATTGAATTTGTAGAGGTTAACGTAAATGACATTGACCTCTACAAATCTCTTTCCAGAAAGCGGTTGAGATCCATGACCGCCTCTACAGATAAATTTTATAGAGGTGGCTAATAAACCACAACGAACATCTTTTGTTGAGTTCTGACATATCCTCGTTAGATTCATTCGTTCGTACGTATCTCTATGTTTCGAACATCGCTTCGACAAGTAAATTTATTATGTGTGTTTTAGACTCCGAATGGTCTCTATATTTCGAACATCGCTTCGATAAGTAAATTTATTATGTGTGTTTTAGACTCCGAATGGTGAACGCAAGATTTATACTAGTTCGAACAGAACATCTCTATATCTAATAATCGACAGCTTGCACTACCGATACCATTGATGATCAAAACTCATATTAGTTATACAAGCAAGACGAAAGAGGAAAGAGATACTCTCAAGTCTCTTGTTCGTGGTAGAGGTGGCTACAAAAGGAGTTCTAACTAAGTCTTGTTTTGACTGACAGGGCTCCGGCCTCGAGGTCATGTTCCTGTTCGTCGGAGTTTTAGGTGTTGTCGGGGACCATAATTAGGGGTACCCTCAAGACGCCTAATTCTCAGCTGGTAACCCCCATCAGCATAAAGCTGCAAAGGCCTGATGGGTTTGATTAAGTCAGGGATCAGTCCACACGAGTGACTTGACCACGCCACGCCCGAGCCTAGCCTCGGGCGAGGGCAGCCGACCCTAAGATGACTCCGTCTCGCCTGAGGTCTCCTCTTTCACGGCAGGCGCATCCCCGGCTCGCCCTAGGCCCCGCCTCCGATAAGGAGAAACCCTGACTAAATCACCGCACCAACCGACCGAGTCACCAGGGCGTTTAACGCAAAAGGTAAGACCGACGGGCGGCCAGACTTCGCCAGTGGTGCCATAGGAGACTCCGCCCGACCCAGGGCTCGGACTCAGGCTAAGGCCTCGGAAGACGGCGAACTCCGCTCCGCCCGACCCAGGGCTCGGACTCAGGCTAAGGCCTCGGAAGACGGCGAACTCCGCTCCGCCCGACCCAGGGCTCGGACTCAGGCTAAGGCCTCGGAAGACGGCGAACTCCGCTCCGCCCAACCCAGGGCTCGGACTCAGGCTAAGGCCTCGGAAGACGGCGAACTCCGCTCCGCCCGACCCAGGGCTCGGACTCAGGCTAAGGCCTCGGAAGACGGCGAACTCCGCTCCGCCCGACCCAGGGCTCGGACTCGGGCCAAGGCCCCGGAAGACGGCGACCTCCGCCTCGCCCGACCCAGGGCTCGGACTCCGCCTCGGCCTCTGCCGAATAATCTCCGCCTCGCCCAACCAGGGCTCGGACTCTGTCTCTGTCTTGCAGGACGAACTCGGCCACAGCCTCGGAGGAGCCTCCACGACGCCCGACCTAGGATACGAGACCGCCACATCAACAGGAAGCGTCATCATCACCCTGCCCTGAGCCGACTTGGGTCGCAGAGAACAAGACCGGCGTCCCATCTGGCCAGCTATGCCAGATAAGCCATGATGGCGCCCCACTAGATCATGACGACGGCGGCCCCCAGCTCCCTTACGAAAGCAGGAGGACGTCAGCAAGGACCCAGCCACCTCGACAGCTGTCCCCCCGTCCGGCTCCGTTACTCCTCCAACAGCCACGACGCCACTCCAACAGGGTGCCACGATCTCTCTGGCTGCCACCTGGGCATGTACATAGGGCGCTAGCTCTCCCTCGCTAGACACGTAGCACCTTGCTACACCCCCGTCTTGTACACCTGGACCCTCTCCTTACGACTATAAAAGGAAGGGCCAGGGCCTTCTTAGAGAAGGTTGGCCTCGCGGGGACGAAAGGCAGGGGCAGGCGCTCTCTCGGGGCCGCCCTCTCCCTTCACCTCGTGCGGACGCTTGTAACCCCCTACTGCAAGCGCACCCGACCTGGGCGCGGGACGAACACGAAGGCCGTGGGAATTTCTCCGACTCCCTCGCGATCCGGCTCCGGCCACCGACCTCTCTCTCACTCCGTTCCCCCCTTTGCGCTCGCTCCACGCGCTCGACCCATCTGGGCTGGGGCACGCGGCACTCTCACTCGTCGGCTCGAGGACCCCCCGGTCTCGGAACGCCGACAGTTGGCGCGCCAGGTAGGGGCTGCGCTGCGTGTTGACGATTCGATTTCCCGTCAAGCTCCAGATGGGCAGTCTCCAACAACCTCTTCAACCCGGGACGGTGCTCCGTTTCGGGAACCTCGAGTTCATCTCGCTCGACGGCGACTACGACATGATACTCCTTCCACCGCCGCGCGACGGCGACATTGATGGCGGACAGCCCGCCCGCCGGCGGCGGAATCGACGACGTCTTTCCCGCGTAGGGGAAGGACAACTTTCGAGCTCGCCCCATCCTCTCCCTCGCCGTCGAAGGAGGAGGAGGCAGGGCAACCGGGGCCGAGCGGGAGGTCGCGCTCCGACGGCTGTCGGGCAAATCGACATCCCCGGCGCCTCGACGGAGGACACGCCAAGCGTCGCCCTCGCGTTCAAGGCAGACGCGAGCGCCATCCCCCCGCAACACGTCAACTCCGAGCAAGTGGACGACGCCAGCACGCTCACGGAAGGCCTGCAGGACGTCGCCCTCGGACCCAAGACGACGACGCGGTCAGCCCCCGACGCGACTTCATCGCTCCTCGTCGACAAAAAGGTATCGACTGCTACCCATCTTTCGTTATTTCGACTCGGCCTCAGCCCGCCTGGCGATCTCGCTTTGGCGGGCGCTCACATTGAGGCGAGTGCAACCTCTCTGGGGTTTCCTGTGCGGTCGCCTTGGGACCGATTGACGGGTGTCTCGACCTACGGACCCTCTGGGTCCGAGGAAGACGACGACCCCAGCATCTGCTGGGATTTCTCCGGATCTGGCAACCCTAGTGCCATGCGGGACTTCCTGACCGCATGTGACTACTGCCTCTCCGACTGTTCCGACGGCAGCCGCAGCCTTGGCGACAAGGACTGCGGCCTGAGTCGCGAATGTTTCCACATCGAGCTAGGGGATCCCTCCGGAGGCGGCTGTCTCGGCATGCCGGAGGATGGTGATCCCCCTAGGCCAGCGCCTCGCGCTGACATCCCGCGGGAGCTAGCTGTGGTCCCCGCTTCGGCGGGAGGTCACGACCCACAGCTCGAGCAAGTCCGCGGGGCGCAGGCCGGGTTCGATGAAGGAGCAGGAGCGCTCGAGGCAATCCGTCAGGACATCGGGCAGGTATGGGCGAGCCAACCCCCGGCCGGAGGAATACGTCACTTGCCCCAAGGTCTCCAGCACCGCATCGCCAACGATGCCAGGGACAAACCGCCACCCGCATCCGGCGGGACTGGCCAGGACCTGGTCGCTGCAGCAATGCTCCTCCGCGCGATGCCGGAGTCATCAACCACCGAGGGACGGCGGATCCAGGGAGAACTCAGGCATCTCCTGGAAGGCGCTGCGGCCCGGCGGGCAGAGAGCTCTGCCTCTCGAAGGCAGGGATACACCCCGGATCCTCGTGCCGCGACTTCCCGACTCACGCGGGAAGCCTCGGTCTTCACCGGGCGCACGCGCAACACCGCGCCTGCGGCCCCGGGCCACCTCGGCGACGAGCACCCTCATCGTGACCGTCGGGCACGCCTCGACGAAAGGGTGCGCCGAGGCTACCACCCCAGGCGTGGGGGACGTTATGACAGCGGGGAGGATCGAAGTCCCTCGCCCGAACCACCCGGTCCGCAGGTCTTTAGCCGAGCCATTCGGCGGGCGCCGTTTCCGCCCCGATTCCGACCCCCGACTACTATCACGAAGTACTCGGGGGAGACGAGACCGGAATTGTGGCTTGCAGACAACCGCCTGGCCTGTCAGCTGGGTGGGACGGACGATGACAACCTCATCATCCGAAACCTCCCCCTATTTCTCTCCGACACCGCTCGTGCCTGGTTGGAGCACCTGCCCCGGGGCAGATTTCCAACTGGGAGGATCTGGTCCAGGCCTTCGCCGGGAACTTCCAGGGCACGTACGTGCGCCCCGGGAATTCCTGGGACCTCCGAAGCTGTCGGCAATTGCCGGGAGAGTCCCTTCGGGACTACATCCGGCGGTTCTCGAAGCAGCGCACCGAGCTGCCCAACATCACCGACTCCGATGTCATCGGCGCGTTCCTCGCCGGCACCACCTGCCGCGACCTGGTGAGCAAGTTGGGTCGCAAGACCCCCACCAGGGCGAGCGAGCTGATGGACATCGCTACCAAGTTCGCCTCCGGCCAGGAGGCGGTAGAGGCCATCTTCCGAAAGGACAAGCAGCCCCAGGGCCGCCCGTCGGAAGATGCTCCCGAGGCGTCTGCTCCGCGCGGCGCCAAGAAGAAAGGCAGGAGGAAGTCGCAAGCGAAACGCGACGTTCCCGACGCTGACCTTGTCGCCGCCGCCGAGCGCAAGAACCCTCGGAAACCCCCCGGAGGTGCAAACCTCTTCGACAAGGCACTCAAGGAGACGTGCCCCTACCATCAGGGGCCCGTCAAACACACCCTCGAAGAGTGCGTCATGCTTCGGCGTCACTTCCATCGGGCCGGGCCACCCGCCGAGGGTGGCAAGGCTCACGACGACGAAAAAAGGGAGGATCACCAAGCAGGAGAGTTCCCCGAGGTCCGCGACTGCTTCATGATCTACGGAGGGCAGGTGGCGAATGCCTCGGCTCGGCATCGTAAGCAAGAGCGTCGGGAGGTCTGCTCGGTGAAGGTGGCGGCGCCAGTCTACCTAGACTGGTCCGACAAGCCCATCACCTTCGACCAGGACGACCACCCCGACCACGTGCCGAGCCCGGGGAAGTACCCGCTCGTCGTCGATCCTGTCATTGGCGACGTCAGGCTCACCAAGGTCCTGATGGATGGGGGCAGCTGCCTCAACATCATCTACGCCGAGACTCTCAAGCTCCTGCGCGTCGACTTGTCGTCCGTCCGAGCAGGCGCTGCGCCCTTCCACGGGATCATTCCCGGGAAGCGCGTCCAGCCCCTCGGACAGCTCGACCTCCCTGTCTGCTTCGGAACACCCTCCAACTTCCGAAGGGAGACTTTGACGTTCGAGGTGGTTGGGTTCCGAGGGACCTACCACGCGGTGTTGGGAAGGCCATGCTACGCGAAGTTCATGGCCATCCCCAACTACACCTACCTGAAGCTCAAGATGCCGGGCCCCAACGGGGTCATCACCGTCGGCCCCACGTACAAACACGCATTCGAATGCGATGTGGAGTGCGTGGAGTACGCCGAGGCCCTCGCCGAGTCCGAGGCCCTCATTGCCGACCTGGAAAGCCTCTCCCGAGAGGTGCCGGATGTGAAGCGGCATGCCGGCAACTTCGAGCCAGCGGAGACAGTTAAGGCCGTCCCTCTCGACCCCAGTGGCGACGCCTCCAAGCAGATCCGGATCGGTTCGGGGCTCGACCCCAAATAGGAGGCAGTGCTCGTCGACTTTCTCCGCGCAAACGCCGACGTTTTCGCGTAGAGTCCCTCGGACATGCCCGGCATACCGAGGGAAGTCGCCGAGCACTCGCTGGATATTCGGGCCGGGGCCCGACCGGTCAGACAGCCTCTGCGCCGATTCGAGGAGGAAAGGCGCAGAGTGATAGGCGAGGAGGTCCACAAGCTGATGGTAGCAGGGTTCATTAAAGAAGTATTCCATCCCGAATGGCTTGCCAACCCTGTACTTGTGAGGAAAAAAGGGGGGAAGTGGCGGATGTGTGTAGACTACACTGGCCTCAACAAAGCATGTCCAAAGGTCCCCTACCCTCTACCTCGCATCGACCAAATTGTGGACTCCACAGCAGGGTGCGAAACCCTGTCTTTTCTCGATGCCTACTCAGGGTATCATCAAATCAAGATGAAAGAGTCCGACCAGCTCGCGACTTCTTTCATCACGCCCTTCGGCATGTACTGTTATGTCACAATGCCGTTCGGGTTGAGGAACGCGGGTGCAACGTACCAGCGGTGCATGAACCATGTGTTCGGCGAACACATCGGTCGCACGGTCGAGGCCTACGTCGACGACATCGTGGTCAAGACGAGGAAAGCCTCCGACCTTCTCTCCGACCTCGGACTGACATTCCGGTGTCTCAAGGCGAAGGGCGTCAAGCTCAATCCCGAGAAGTGCGTCTTCGGGGTGCCCCGGGGCATGCTCTTGGGGTTCATCGTCTCCGAGCGGGGCATCGAAGCCAATCCGGAGAAGATCGCAGCAATCACAAACATGGGACCTATCAAGGACTTAAAAGGCGTACAGAGGGTCATGGGATGCCTCGCGGCCTTGAGCCGCTTCATCTCGCGCCTCGGCGAAAGAGGCCTGCCCCTGTACCGCCTCTTAAGGAAGGCCGAATGCTTCATTCAGACTCCCGAGGCCGAGGAAGCCCTCGGGAGCCTGAAGGCACTCCTCACACAGGCGCCCATCTTGGTACCCCCAACTGATGGAGAGACCCTCCTGGTCTACGTCGCCGCAACCACTCAGGTGGTCAGCGCCGCGATCGTGGTCGAAAGGCAGGAAGAGGGGCATGCTTTGCCCATTCAGAGGCCAGTTTACTTCATCAGCGAAGTGCTGTCCGAGACCAAGACCCGCTACCCACAAGTCCAGAAGCTGCTATACGCTGTGGTCCTGACGAGGCGAAAGTTGCGACATTACTTCGAGTCCCATCCGGTGACTGTGGTGTCATCCTTCCCCCTGGGGGAGATCATCCAGTGCCGAGAAGCCTCGGGACGGATCGCAAAGTGGGCGGTGGAAATCATGGGCGAGGCGATCTCGTTCGCCCCTCGGAAGGCCATCAAGTCCCAGGCACTGGCGGATTTCGTAGCCGAATGGGTCGATACCCAGTTACCAACGGCTCCGATCCAACCAGAACTCTGGACCATGTTTTTCGACGGGTCGCTGATGAAGACGGGAGCTGGCGCGGGCCTGCTTTTTGTCTCGCCCCTCGGAAAACACCTGCGCTACGTGCTTCGCCTCCATTTCCCGGCGTCTAACAATGTAGCTGAGTACGAGGCTCTGATCAACGGGTTGCGAATCGCCATCGAGCTAGGGGTTCGACGCCTCGATGCACGCGGCGACTCGCAGCTCGTCATCGACCAAGTCATGAAGAATTCCCTCTGCCGCGACCCGAAGATGGAGGCCTACTGCGAAGAGGTTCGACGCCTGGAGGACAAGTTCTACGGGCTCGAACTTAACCACATCGCCCGACGCTATAACGAGACTGCGGACGAGCTGGCGAAGATAGCCTCGGGGCGGACAACGGTTCCCCCGGACGTCTTCGCCCGCGATCTGCACCAACCCTCCGTCAAGATAGGCGACGCGCCCGAACCCGAGGCACCCTCGGCCTCGTCCGAGGTGACCTCGGCTCAGCCCGAGCCGTCCTCGGCTCAATCCGAGGAACCCTCGGGGCCCGAGCGCGAAGCGCTGCACGTCGAGGAGGAGCAGAACGGGGTCGTGCCAGATCAAGATTGGAGGACCCCGTACCTGCAATATCTCCGCCGAGGAGAGCTGCCCCTCGACCAAACCGAGGCTCGGCGGGTAACGCGACGAGCAAAATCGTTCGTCCTGCTGGGCGACGAGAAGGAGCTCTACCACCGCAGCCCCTCGGGCATCCTCCAGCGATGCATTACCATCGCCGAGGGTCAGGACCTCCTGCAGGAAATACACTCGGGGGCTTGCGGTCATCATGCAGCACCTCGAACCCTCGTCGGGAATGCTTTCCGCCAAGGCTTCTACTGGCCAACGGCGGTGGCTGACGCCACTAGAATTGTCCGCGCCTGCGAAGGGTGCCAATTCTATGCGAAGCAGACCCACCTGCCCGCTCAGGCTCTGCAGACGATACCCATCACCTGGCCCTTCGCTGTGTGGGGTCTGGACCTCGTCGGCCCACTGCAGAAGGCACCCGGGGGCTACACGCACCTGCTGGTCGCCATCGACAAATTCTCCAAGTGGATCGAGGTCCGACCCCTAAGCAGCATCAGGTCCGAGCAGGCGGTGGCATTCTTCACCAACATCATCCATCGCTTCGGGGTCCCGAACTCCATCATCACCGACAATGGCACCCAGTTCACCGGCAAAAAATTCTTGGATTTTTGCGACGATCACAACATCCGGGTGGACTGGGCCGCCGTAGCTCACCCCATGTCGAATGGGCAAGTGGAACGTGCCAATGGCATGATTCTACGGGGGCTTAAGCCTCGGATTTATAACAGTCTCAACAAGTTCGGCAAGCGATGGATGAAGGAACTCCCCTCGGTGGTCTGGAGCCTGAGGACGACTCCAAGCCGAGCCACGGGTTTCACGCCGTTCTTCCTGGTCTACGGGGCCGAGGCAATCCTGCCCACGGACCTGGAATACGGTTCCCCGAGGACGAGGGCTTACGACGAAGAAAGCAACCAAGCCAGCCGAGAAGACTCGCTGGACCAGCTGGACGAGGCTCGGGACAGGGCCCTACTACACTCAGCGCGGTATCAGCAGTCCCTGCGACGCTACCACGCCCGAGGGGTCCGACCCCGAGATCTCCAGGTGGGCGATCTGGTGCTTCGGCTGCGGCAGGACGCCCGAGGGAGGCATAAGCTAACGCCCCCCTGGGAGGGGCCGTTCATCATCGCCAAAGTTCTGAAGCCCGGAACTTACAAGCTGGCCAACAGTCAAGGCGAGGTCTACGGCAACGCTTGGAACATCCAACAGCTACGTCGCTTCTATCCTTAAGAATGTTTCCAAGTTGTTCTTATACCCCGTACCCACGCGAAGTTTAGTCAACAAGGAAGGGTCGGCCTCGCCTCGGCGGAGCCTGACCCTCCCTCGGGGGCTAAAAGGGGGTTAACCCCCTCTGCGTCAAAATTTTCCTCGAACAAAAAACCTCTTTTACCAGAACATCTTTCGTGCTTTTTGACTACTTCGAAAAGTGGGTCCTAGAAACGACGGGGTACACGTAAACAGCCAAGGCCGACCGAGCCGAGGGACTCCTACGCCTCCGGGATACGGATACCTCACTCGTCACCTTCTGTGATAAGTAACTCGCGTTCGGATAAGGTGACTCCGCGGATCGAATGAGTCTTTACGTACGGAGGCTCTTCTGTTGAAGCAGGTTCTTCGAGCCTTCTCGACCGAGTCGGTGACAGGGCCTCATGGATGGGTAAAAGTACGCGTAAGCGGCGAGGCCGACCGAGCCGAGGGACTCCCACGCCTCCGGGATACGGATACCTCACTCATCACCTCCCGCGAGAAGCAACTCTTGCTCGCACTAACATCCCTGCTACCGACAAAAAGTCCAGATACTCGAAGCAAGAGGAAAAGAGACACAGCTTTATAACGCGACAAGGGTGTGTGTCCTGGCCTCAACGGCCGCACAAGGCCCACGCTACAGGACGACTTGACCCTGCAGGCGCGGACCTTGGCGCTGGAAGAGGGTGACGACACCCTCGGCATCAGCAGCACCTTCGGCAAGACCCGACCTGGCCTCGGGTGGCCACGCGGTCCGAAGGCCTCCGCTCCAAAGGACGACGTCGACACCGCGCTCGAGCAATCTCCGCCAGAGGCTTCCCCGAGAATCCGGCCCAAGCGGACGGCTCGGCCGGCCACCTCCGGGGCCTCGGCCGACCCCTTCCGAGGGCGCCAGCTCGGTCCGAGGCCTCGGCCAATCAACTCCGGCGCCGAGCCTGCCAGCAGACGACCCAGCTGGGCTCCGGCCAACCAGGTTCCATTTCCGAGCCAACAACGCCTCTGCTTGTGCTGATATCGCTACCCCTGGCCTCGGCTCGTCGAAGAGCGACCGAGGGGTCTTTTTAACTAAGCTAGAAGAGCCTCGGACAACAGGTCCGACCGAGCCGAGGGATTCCTACGCCTCCGGGATACGGATACCTCACTCGTCACCTGGACACGGGGCGACTCGTGCTTGGTGAAGCGATTCAGACAATCGATAGGCAAGTCTTATTGCTCAGAAATGAGGAAAAAACACGGCTCTGTGCCGGAGTTACATACATGTTCAGGCCCCGAAAGCCGAAAATGAACAAAAAACCCGGCACTCGAAGCGCCATCGTAAACGGAACTCTGGTTCCGTCTCCGCAGGTGCGAACAACCCCACTCGACGGGGGTGGACCTGCGGAGCAACAGGAGACCGACGAACGGCACGTCGCCGACCGCCCCGACAGCGGCAACGACGATGAAGACTTCTGCCCCGGGGAGCCGAACAGCAGCAGTGATGGCCTCAGGGCGGATACTGCTGCTAGGAGGCCCCCACCCTCGCCCAAACTCGAGAGGCAAGGACGGGCAGAAGGCCGTAGAGTTGGAGGTCGGCCCATGGCCAACCTGGGCTGTCGCGCCGGCGGAAGAACCTCTTCCAGCTGCCGTGGCGGGAGGCGGCACCGGGAGCGATTCCGAAACTGCTCGGCTCAGAAAGCCGGGCACGGTGCAGCTGTTAGCGCCACAGGCGACTCCCGCCCTTCCCCCCGATCACTGAGGGAAGGAGCGAGCCACCGCCCGCGCAGAGACCGACCCCAACTCGGTACACGCCCCTCCTCAGCCCTGGTGATGAAAATCCTTGAGGCTGAGGAAGGGGCGGATACCGCAGCCCGGCTCGCTTTCCCCCACCATCAAGCCGGAGGTCGCCTTCTCGGGCGATCGCCGGTGGAGGGGTGCAGCCGGGCTGCATGATGAAAATCCTTGAAGCCGAACGATGGCTGAAAGGTACCAACCCCCGCGGGGTCGCGTTCCTCCAACGATGGAGCGAAAAGACGGCGGTTCCCCCCATCCGGGGGCCTGGAAGATGGAGAGACACAATGCATAAGGGAGAAAGGAGACATGGTCGCCTCACGAAGAGGGTCGCCCTCCTTTTAAAGGCAACTCCCCCTGCTAGCGCCCTCAACCGTCACGGGCTGAGTCTTCTCCATCACGCCTCCAAGGCCCTTCCCCGCGGCGCGGGGGCTGGGGCCCGCCTGTCATGCAGACCAGCTCCAAGCAGAGGGAGCCAAACCGCCGCGCACGACGCACGTAACCGCCCAGCGGTTACAAGTGACCCTCCATTTTTGCCCAGACCAACGGGCAAAGGGGGCGAGCGGCCATGCAAGCGGCATGCAACCACGCCAAGTGGACGCGCCTCCCCGACTCCTGACAGGCCAGCGCGACGGCTCAAGACCCCGCGTCGTTCAACTGGCGCGCCAGGCGCTGCATGCGAACCGCTGCGCCTCTCGCTCCACCACCGCACCTCCTCGATTGCGGAACCGATACTGCGACTCGAGGCCGCCCAGCCTGCGATCCAGCGGCGCCAGCCTGGCGCAGCGGTCAAACGCGGTCAAAAATGGGCCGGCAGTAATGACGGTGGCGAGCGTGTGAGGGCAGCGGTCACGCCATCGGCCAGGCTCACGTCCCATCCGGGGGCAGCAAGAGAACCCTTCTCACGGCGTGAAGACGACGCGTCCGTGACCCGTACCTCGAACGGCTCGCGCACGCAACGGCGACCTCGCCAACTACTCACCCCAGCGCATTAACTCCACGGCGAAATAGGTGACGTTTCTGGCAGGGGCAGCTGGCGGCGCTTCGCCTCCGCCAAAAACGGCCACGCCGAGAAAGGTACGCCGCGAAGTTCAATTTCGAATCCCTTTTTCCCTTTTCCTTCTTTCTCTATCTCTTGCAACAGGGACCGAGAAGGGGGATAACCCCAAAGGGATCCTTCCCCGTGAAGGAACTAGGCCCCGAGCCTCCCTACTGATCAGGGGTTCGAAGGCTGGCCCCCCGAAGGGTTCAACAGCCGCCTCAGATCGCGTGGGCCCGACACCCACTACTGGTCAGGGGTTCGAAGGTCGGCCCCCGAAAGGTTCCATGACCGCCTCAGGCTACTAGGGCTCCGTGCCCCCTACTGATCAGGGGTTCGAAGGCTGGCCTGTCGAAGGGTTCACAGCCGCCTCAGACGCCGAGCGAGGGATGACCAGGGGTACGTTCGATACATAACCAAGGCTCGGGCTGCGCTCCCGAGGTACCCTAGGACATTTCCGAGACCAGCGGGAACGACTCTGTAACGGAATCCCATCGGAGGGAGGCAACGAGCCCTCGGACCCCGTCGCTAGGGGACCGGGTCCGGCAGATCACCCGCAGGTACTTTTGGGCGTGCCTCCGGGCCCCTAGCCGACCCCTAACGAACGGGGCACGGACGTCCACTCGGATTACCCGATCGCAGCTCACCGGAGACACCATGTTCGGTGCCCATCGAGGGTAACATGGCGCACTCCCCCCCTCCTCCTTGCGGAAAGGCGACGTAGGGGCGTATATAAAAAGTCGAGTCTGTCCCTGATCGTCCTCTCGCTCCGTGCGAAGGCTCGGGGGCTGCTCTCGCAAACCCGGCTCCGGCCGAACCGTTGACAGCGTCAACATACCAGCCCGAGAACTTGGGCCCCGACAGTGCACCTGGGTTACGCCCTGCTCGCATGAGGGAACCGCTAGTCACGCCGAAGCATTGCGCAAGGCATTAAGACCTCGAAGGAGTGAAACCACTCCTCCGAGGCCTCGGGGGCTACACCCGGCGGGTGCGCTCGCGCGCACCCACCGGAACAAGGTACCTCCGAGAAAGGCTGGTCCCCTTGCAAAAAAGTGCGATGCAAGCCTCCAAGCGAGTGTTAACACTCTCTTCGAGGCTCGGGGGCTACTGTCGGGGACCATAATTAGGGGTACCCTCAAGACGCCTAATTCTCAGCTGGTAACCCCCATCAGCATAAAGCTGCAAAGGCCTGATGGGTTTGATTAAGTCAGGGATCAGTCCACACGAGTGACTTGACCACGCCACGCCCGAGCCTAGCCTCGGGCGAGGGCAGCCGACCCTAAGATGACTCCGTCTCGCCTGAGGTCTCCTCTTTCACGGCAGGCGCATCCCCGGCTCGCCCTAGGCCCCGCCTCCGATAAGGAGAAACCCTGACTAAATCACCGCACCAACCGACCGAGTCACCAGGGCGTTTAACGCAAAAGGTAAGACCGACGGGCGGCCAGACTTCGCCAGTGGTGCCATAGGAGACTCCGCCCGACCCAGGGCTCGGACTCAGGCTAAGGCCTCGGAAGACGGCGAACTCCGCTCCGCCCGACCCAGGGCTCGGACTCAGGCTAAGGCCTCGGAAGACGGCGAACTCCGCTCCGCCCGACCCAGGGCTCGGACTCAGGCTAAGGCCTCGGAAGACGGCGAACTCCGCTCCGCCCAACCCAGGGCTCGGACTCAGGCTAAGGCCTCGGAAGACGGCGAACTCCGCTCCGCCCGACCCAGGGCTCGGACTCAGGCTAAGGCCTCGGAAGACGGCGAACTCCGCTCCGCCCGACCCAGGGCTCGGACTCGGGCCAAGGCCCCGGAAGACGGCGACCTCCGCCTCGCCCGACCCAGGGCTCGGACTCCGCCTCGGCCTCTGCCGAATAATCTCCGCCTCGCCCAACCAGGGCTCGGACTCTGTCTCTGTCTTGCAGGACGGACTCGGCCACAGCCTCGGAGGAGCCTCCACGACGCCCGACCTAGGATACGAGACCGCCACATCAACAGGAAGCGTCATCATCACCCTGCCCTGAGCCGACTTGGGTCGCAGAGAACAAGACCGGCGTCCCATCTGGCCAGCTATGCCAGATAAGCCATGATGGCGCCCCACTAGATCATGACGACGGCGGCCCCCAGCTCCCTTACGAAAGCAGGAGGACGTCAGCAAGGACCCAGCCACCTCGACAGCTGTCCCCCCGTCCGGCTCCGTTACTCCTCCAACAGCCACGACGCCACTCCAACAGGGTGCCACGATCTCTCTGGCTGCCACCTGGGCATGTACATAGGGCGCTAGCTCTCCCTCGCTAGACACGTAGCACCTTGCTACACCCCCGTCTTGTACACCTGGACCCTCTCCTTACGACTATAAAAGGAAGGGCCAGGGCCTTCTTAGAGAAGGTTGGCCTCGCGGGGACGAAAGGCAGGGGCAGGCGCTCTCTCGGGGCCGCCCTCTCCCTTCACCTCGTGCGGACGCTTGTAACCCCCTACTGCAAGCGCACCCGACCTGGGCGCGGGACGAACACGAAGGCCGTGGGAATTTCTCCGACTCCCTCGCGATCCGGCTCCGGCCACCGACCTCTCTCTCACTCCGTTCCCCCCTTTGCGCTCGCTCCACGCGCTCGACCCATCTGGGCTGGGGCACGCGGCACTCTCACTCGTCGGCTCGAGGACCCCCCGGTCTCGGAACGCCGACAGGTGTCGTCTCGTCTAAGTCCATCCTTACGTTATCCACCCAAGAGAAGGAAGTCCCTGAGTGCTCTCTCCAAAAAGGCATCCTCCATGCACTTGGGGGCTAGCCTCCTCCCTTTATAGGCTAAGGAGGGAGAGGGTTGGTGTAACACCTTAAATTTATCAATTAAAAGCAACTCAGTTCAAATTACTAGTTTCTAATAAATAGGAAAATATTTATAAATAATAAATTTGTGATATAAATAAATTGATCAATTTATTGAATAGTAAAAATTTTATCAAGTGTTGGACGTATTCATGTCGAAGCATATGTTTTGATTGATTTGAATTTTAAATTCAATTTTTAGATTTAATTTGTGAGAAAATCTCATTTCATAAAATAAAAGCAAATTGTTAAAGCAATATTTTTAAGTATGCATTTCGATTTGTTAATAATGTTTTTTGAATTTATTGATTTTAGAAAAAAAATATAAACAGGTTTATACATTATTTTGGTTCTAGTTCTTAGGTGTGGATTTTTTTAGTTGTTAAATAATCTTTTTCTATAATATTTTGAATTTATCCTAAAATTATATATTATTAATACTATTTACTTTTATTTGAAACAAATCTCTAATATTTATTTAGGCTACAAGAGTATTCTATCATTCCGTGTTCTGCCACCATTTTCACTCCTTGTTCCCATGTTCTGCTCTCTTATTCCCATTCTTTGTTCTGTCTTTTTCATTCCCTCCTCCTCGCAAAGCCCGTTCTCATTCCCCCATACAGCCCACGTCTAGCTAAAATTAAAAAAACACACATGTCCTTAAGAGGATTTGAACCCGTGAACTCTCAAGCAAAGGCCAAGAGTAGCTACCACTACACCATATGTGTGTTTATGTCTACATCTATGACAGGAAACACATCTACTACATCTCTCACCAAACTCACTTGCTACCCTTGCACAATGCGTAGTAGTAGATAAGTATCACCGAGATTCTTGAATTATATTTTTGGATGGAGGTAATATTATTTAAAGAAGAGCTTTGCATACAATTTCTTTTGTTTAAATAATGTATTATACTTAAATTCCCTTTTTTTGCATGCGTGACATTTTTTCTTCGTAATATTTTTCCATAGATCAGACTTGTGAGTCATTTTTATAAACCAAAGCTAAGCATGAATCCAAGTTTCTTACTTGAAACCCCGAACAAACACCATGAGCAGGAGACACTCGCGTTGGCGTCGCTCATCGATGACGAGAAGAAGCTTGGCGACTGTCAATTCGACCTCTAGAAGCAGTCCTACGTGGTCGCATGCGCCGCTGTGTACGACAAGCTCTCACGAAGCCGCCGCTTGGACGCGGTCTAAAGCAGCTGCACCGCGCCGTCCATCGTTAAGCTGGGGGCCTCATGGTTGTCGCCAACGTCGACGACTCTCGGGTTGTTCTGGACACCGCATCCAATGATGACGCCATCACTCCGTCTAGCTCATCGTCCACCTAAAGCCCAACGTGCCACGTAAGTCGCTACTGACCGGACATGAATTCTTGTACGATGGGACGATAGACGTTGCTGACGTTGTGTGAGTGTCCTCGAACATGATGTATGTAGTGGAGTAGCGCATCCGGTGATGCAACGGCCAGGGGTACAACCTCGCTGATGAGCCCCGGGTGCACTTCGTTTGGCAGCCCAACCAAGAGTCATCGGTACTCATCATGTCACGCTCGTTTGACGGCTACTATATCGAGGATTGTGGCGTCATCTTAGCGCTGGAGATGACGCAGAGGAGGATCGACAACAGTGACTAGTTCATCATCCTTGCCCCCATCAGGGTAGCTTTTGTGTCGGCCTGCTTTTAATTCTCTTCGCAAACACACACACTTACCTTTTGTTTAAGCAAGAGCGTATGGTGGTGCGTGTCTGATGACTAACGATGTACAAGGATATTTCTTTCGGCATGTGTGGAACATGCTCTCCAATGATAGAACCATACAAATCATAGTATATATCGAAGTCTGCATGATACTGATGGTTGAAATGTAGTGGTGAAACAACTAGATTAAAATAATAAAATTTATGAATGGCTAGGATCATAAATTGATTATGAAACATTTTCTTATAACAATATAACACATATTTTGTATATAAGTTATCATAGTATACTGATATTATATATTCCCATTGCAACGCACGGGCACTCAGCTAGTAATAAAGAAAGAACGAAAAAGAAAAACGTTTTGGAATTTTGAAAACAAAAAAAATAAATGAAAAAAGAAACAAAATCACGCATGCCAGAACCCAAGCGCCCAACTCCTTCCTCTTCCCATTCACTTGCACGTGGGGCTCACCCTGCCTTCTCTCTCTCGCCCATTCTCTTCTTCCGTTGGTTCTCTAACAGACCGTGCGCACTTCTGCCGTTCGCTCTGCCTCCGCCGCCTCTTCACCTCCCCGCATGCTCGTCCTCTCAAGATTTGAAGCCGCCGCCTCCACGAATAGAGATGTCAATCAGGCAGATAGTACATGGATATATAGTTCGTGAATCCATACCCGTGAGACAAAACTCAATCCATACCCGTATCCATAAACGTTCGTGGGTATGAATCAGTATCCATACCCGTACCCGCCGGATATCCGCTATCCAGTGGATACCCGTTACCCGCCCGCCCACTACAATTTTAGTATTAAACACCAAACAACAATTTTATTACATTTCAAAATAATTATCATTCCAATAGCATTAAATGATAATTTCAACACCAAACAACATGTTATGGATAAAAATTAAAAAAATAAGAATTTATGATAATATATAAATCCGGATGGCCCACATATTAGATATTTATTGGGTAACGGGTATAGATACTGGATATCCATACCCACGAAAAAATATCCGCGGATACCTTATTATATCCATAACCGTACCCGCGGATATCAAATTGCACCATACCCATGTTCAATGGATAATTATCCGCGGTTATTTACCTATACCCGTACCCGTTGCCATCCCTATCCACGAACCGCCCTGGCTCTGTGCCACAGCACCCCACCTAGTCGAGTAGCCTCTGCGATCGTCTGTTTCCCCTCGCCCACTCTCTCACTACAACGTGCCGCCGAGCGCCACCGTCGCTTCGCCTTTGCCATCAAAGGCCGCCTCCCACTCGCGTCCTCTTGTCTCCTACCTTTGCTATAAAACCCACTTGAGCTTAGGGCTAGATAAAATGCTCGTGGCTCGTTGGCTCGTTCGGTTTATGATCAGGGTCGTGCTTGAGCCAGGGCGTGAGGGGCAGCCAACCTGGGCCCCCATCTCCCAGAGGTCTCACCCCATATAAAGTCTAATAGGATTATAGAAATTAGGGCAGAGCACACCGCATCGCAGCGCAGTACCGCAAGTCTTCAATCTTCATGCATGTTGCCGCCGCCTGCCTTGCCTAGGCTATAGGCTCTGTCCTTGCCGAGTTGCCGCCGCCTGGCACCTGCTGCCTGCCTGCCGCCGCCTGCCTGACTGCCTCTGTCCTTGCTGGCTTGCTGTCGCCTGCATGCTGCCGCCTGCGCCTATCTATAATCTAGCACAGTAGCACGCCGCACGCGCTGTTGGGGAGCCCAGCCGACGAGGCGATGCAGGCCCCTACCTTCGGCCAGCCCGTGATCGATAGGTTCTCGTGCTTTTCCTTTTATGGATTATTTTATTGATTGCGTGCAGATTGTTTTATTAATTTATTTTTATTGATTTCTTGTAGATTGTTGTTGACATCATGCCTCCTAGAAAACATGCATCAGGTAGCAAAAAAGAAAAATAAGAAAACACGCGGAGGATTTTGTCTTGTCACAGAAAGGAGCCATCGATAAATTTCTTAAGAGGGATATGGGAGATCCGAGAAACACAAATGAATTGGCAATAGTGCTTGTCGAGCCGGTGGACGAACAAATTGGTGGGAATTCAGAATACCAAGGACCTACAGACCATAATGTAAGTGACCATGATAATATATCTGTGGCGGAACTGCCCGAATTATTCAAACTTAAATGCCTAAGTCCCGCCTTAGAGGCTAGACCACACTTAAATAGGAATAACACGTCAGTCCCTCGGATCTAGTCCGACGAGGCCACTAACAGGGTCAAGTACCACGTACTCACTCGATGGTGAGGCACAGAGCAAATACAATAAAGCATAAAACCATACATTAGGGAGTAATAAATTTATTACATCATCATCGGAGTTTTAGAAAAAGTAGTCATCATTGTTCGGAATGCAGTGGAATAAAACTAGTGATAAATAAACAGAAGGATGGGGAAGCCTGTCCCATCACTCCTCATGCTCCTCCTCTGCCGAGGCAGGGTCCCACTCGACTGTCCAACCCTGTGGCAAGGTGGACGGCCAAGTCACTCCAGCAACCATGTCCTCCAGAGAACCTGTAAAATTATGCCACAAGCAAGGCTGAGTATAATAATACTCAGCTAGACTTACCCGGTGTGAGGAGTCTACTCCTCTACCTCTAGACATGCAGCTGTTTGGCTGAGGGGTTTGGTTTGCCAAAAGCACTAACTGAGTCTAAAATCAAGTTTTAGCTTTGTCAAATTTTAGTGTGACTCTCTTAAGACTAAATGTATACCTATCTAATCATACATGGTATCAAACATTTAGCAATCAACAACTTTTGCCAATTCATCACATTTCCACTTGTTACTCAATGTAGCAGCATGGATCAAGTAGTCTCATTAGCTGCGAGAAGCAGACGATTCGAATCAGGTTTTTAAAACCTTGCAAGGTAAACATAAACACACGACGTGGCGAGGCACTCTGTCCCCACACACATCAACCGTCCCCATCGATTCCCCATCAGCAGAGAGGGGCTCACCGCCTTGGCGTACAATGCCTCACTGACCCCGACTGCCGTCGTGCAGTGACCGCACCTGTACCCACCATAACCGGAATGGGAGACCACGTCTCAGGTCGCGTGAGGAGGGCAATCTGCTGCCAGGTTCAATCAGGTACTAGGCTTACCGATTTACCATATTTCTCGACATATGTTTAGTACGTTCAAACGCTTGACTCACGGTACCACACCTTAATCCTTATTCCAATTTCCACCTCGTAGACAACCAACCCCCATGGATTGTTGTCCACAGACCATCATCATTTCGATATAAAATGGATACAATCAATTCCTGACCTCGCGCGAGTGCTAGAAAAATCACTCGACTTCTACCGAGATCCCTAATTAGTAAAGCAGCTACTCGACCTAGCATACTAGTATCCTTCTCAAAGGGAATCCTGAATTCATGCAACTAGGGTTTCAGTCAACTCCTACGATTAAGTGAACAGTACAAGCCTACAAACATTAAATGTAGTAAAATAGCATATATCAACGGTTATGTAGTAAAATAGCATTTATCAATTAAATGTTTTAGTAGGGAGTCAGGGGTTTGGCTGGTTTGGTTAGTGCAACATTAGTCTCCACTATTAGTTCTTCTTTTCATTTTCCACTTATGAATTTTAGTGTGGGTTTGAATTACAACAGTGTTTTAACTTTGCCCAAAAAATCTGTAAAAATTACAGTGGATTACTATTTGTCACTGTAGTTTGTCCTATAAATTTGAGGTGGATACTAATTCAGACACTACTTGTACAAAATTAACAAAGACAAGCTTTAAAAGGGCATTTTACACTATAGCTGTGATTTAATTGAGGTTTCTGTACCAAATTTTATTTTTGTCCTGATACATAGGTGATATTAGGCCTCTGTGTTAAAAATCACAGAAAAAGGTCTACTAGATATTTAGTTGTGAATTTCTAAAGTTTTATGCCAAAAAGGTGCTTATAACTAACTTGTTATTTGAAAAATATCAAACAACAGATTCCATACAAAACATTAGTTATCCCAAGGGTTGGGGTGTTTTCTCCTTAGGGTTATTTTTCTAGGGTTTTTCTAAGGTTTCCTTGTTTTTCCTAAATTGAAAGGTATCTCCTTTCTTTTGTACTAAACAAGGGTATAATAAATTTTTCTAGTGAACTACCCTGAATAAGGGAGCCAACAAAAATGTGGGTGCTCCCTGGTCTTTATTTTAAATTACCTTTTATATTTTCTCTAACTTTAGGCTAAAAATGATTTAAATGGCAAACTCTACCTTAATTTGGGGCACAGAGAGGTTTATTATTTTTTAAATAGGTTAGGAAGTGATTAAGTATTTCTCTAAATTTTCTTAACCCCAGTCTAATAGTGTAGCTATTTTTCTTCATTTCTTTTAGCTTTTGACCAGTTAATCATTTAAATCAAAACTTTAAAGTTTTCTGTAACACTTAGGGGTTTTATATTTTTCCTAAGTAGCTTTTATTGTTTAGGATCTAGCAAAATTGGTTTGACTCGATTTGGGTAAACCAAACTGAAGTTATGAATTTTTCAAGTTCTGTTTGGATTTAAATCAGAATATTTAAAAAGGTTTCCTGGAAAACCCATTTGCATCGAAGACCCTAGGTTCTTACTAAACTAATTCCTTCAGTTATACCCTTGCGCCACTATTCCCCTGAGTCACTGACAGCGCACAAAACCCCCTGCCCTTTTCTCCTTCTTCCCCGCGGTCCCTCCCCTTAAGTAAACAGTAACCTTGGAAGGGAAAAGGACGGCGTGGCTTACCAGCGGCGGGAGAGGTCCGACAAGGGGCGGGGTTGGCTTCGGGAGGTTCTGGCGGTCACAGCGATGTACGGCTCGACGGCGGTGGTGGTCGGGATCGGCCAGTCCACGTGCGCAGGCGGGTGAACTCGTCGGCGGCGAGTGCTCCGGCCTAACCACGGCGATCTGGTTCAATTAAACGGCACGATGAGCTCCAAGGGATGACGTAGAGGCTATGTGTGCAGGGAATCGGAGAATGGTGCAGAGACTTACCCGGTCTACGTTCACCGGTGATCGGGTGAAGTCCGGCGACCGACTGGCTTCTCTGGCGAGGCAAAGTCCGATTCCTTGCTTGGGGAGCTTCACCGAGGCATGCACGGTCTACTCCGAGGGTCGGGCGTGGCTGGGAGGGGCTCTGCTGGCCGGTCTACGTTGGCGAGGGATCGAGTGGCCACGAGCACGCCGCTTGCAGGGCAACCGCCAGTGATCTCTGGCTCCGGTGAGGTCGAGAGCACGAGGGGAGTACGGTTGAAGCTTCGGTGGGCTTTATAGGCGCGGGCGCGAGCAGGAGACACGGGCACGGCTTGGCGCGGGGTCGGGCGCTGGGCGTGCTCTGGCGCGCTCAGAGCGCGTCGAACACGTGGAAGTGTTCTTCTGTCCTTGTTCAACAGCTCGCCAAGATCGCAAGCGTGCGAATCTTGGCAAAAATCCGGCGCAGGCCTCTTCCTAGCACCTAGGGCTGTCTCTTGTATGTGAGTTCCCATGGCAGATATGCCCTAGGCAGGGAGATTTGCGGGTGCCAAATCTGGCTTGTCCCTCTGTCCACCTCGCGACAAAAACCATGCCAAATCTTGTCAAACGTCTTGGGCTCGGTTTCAAACTTTTCCAGTGGGTGCCTTAGGTGGTATGACACCTTTTTGGTATACAACCCAAGTGGATTTGGTGCCATTTACTTGGTGAACACGGTGGATCTTTAGATTAGGTTCAAAATTTAACTTAGAAAGAATTAGAGAGCTCTAGTGCTCTTTCTCCTTAAGGGGGTGAAACTGGGGTCTTCAAGGAGTCCTTTTGCAATGTTCCCTCCCTGCATTTGTTAGGTTATAAGGCTACTAAAACCTTTTTAAGAACTAAGATTATGCTTTGGCAATTTGGTTAACTTATCCACTAATCCCTGACTTGGAAATCTAATGCTCTTAGGTGCCCTTTTTAGGGTTTACTCTTCTTGGCTCCAAATGACCATTGTTCCACTTGTGTGGTTGAAACCCTTGCCATTCACTTCTCTTAGTTAACCCATGTTTCCAAGATTTTATGCTCTTCTTCTATTCCACAGGTGATCATAGTCATTAGTGCATAAATGTACCATGGTCATGGTAACACCTGGGGTGTTACAGCCCTCCCCCCTTAAAGGAATCTCGTCCCGAGATTTTAGGTATAGTCCTTTGGAGGGGTGCCATGAAGGTGTGCTGGTGTGTGGTTTCTGCCTTTATCCAAGTTTCTCTAGTTAACTGCTCTTCGAATGTCATCCTCTTTGCAACTTCAGAAGGAAGTCCTTCTCACGTTATTTTCAAAACTTACTATACCTTTAACATCTAAGTTTTTCATATATTTTGATTCAAAGGGCAGGTGGGGGTTTTGGATTACGTACCGACTCTTTTGGGCAGAAAGTCGGGGAAGCGAGAACGTAGAAAATCCTCAGTCTCCCACGTAGCCTCTTCTACTGAATGGTGGCTCCACTGAACCTTATACATCCTGGTCGACCTTGCCCGCGTTGATCTCTCCTTTTGGTCCAATACCTTGACGGGGTGCTCTTGATAAGACAAGTCTGGTTCTATCTCAATTTCTAGTTCAGGTAGCACTTCCGTGGGTAAGTGGACACATTTTCGTAGCTGAGATACATGGAACACATCATGAACTGCTGACATGTGGGGTGGCAACTTCAATTGATATGCTACAGGTCCACAAGTTTCCTTGATCTCATAGGGTCCAATGTAGCGAGGAGCTAACTTGCCCTTGATTCCAAATCTCTGGACACCTTTGGTGGGTGACACTTTAAGATAAACATGATCTCCCACTTCAAACTGCAGAGGCTTCCTTCTCTTGTCATGATAGCTCTTTTGCCTGGCCTGGGCAGCTTCTAGGTTTTTCTTAATAACCCTGACCTTTTCCTCTGCTTCAAGTACCAAGTCTGGTCCAAAAATTTCCCTTTCTCCTGCTTGAGACCAATTCAGCGGGGTCCTACACCTCCTCCCATACAAGGCTTCAAAAGGTGCCATCTTCAAACTGGACTAGTAGCTGTTATTATAAGAGAACTCTGCCAAGGAAAGACATTTGTCCCAATCCTTTCCATAGTGTAGCACACATGCCCTCAACATGTCTTCCAAAATCTGATTTACTCTTTCTGTCTGGCCATCTGTTTGAGGATGGTATGCTGAGCTTCTTATTACATGGGTCCCAAGTGATTCCTGTAATTGCTCCCAAAATCGTGCCACGAATGGTGCTCCTCTGTCTGATACTACAGTCCTTGGTATTCCATGCAAGCGAACTATCTGGTCAATGTAGATTTCTGCATACTTCTCCGTCCTGTGGGTGGTGTGTACCGGCAAGAAATGAGCTGTCTTGGTCAGTCTGTCCACAATGACCCAAATGGAATCATGGTGCCGGGAGGTATTGGGCAATCCCATGATAAAATCCATGCAAATGTCCTCCCATTTCCAAGATGGTATGGGAAGGGGTTGCAAAGGGCCTACTACCTTCAAATGACTGGTCTTGATTCTCTAGCAGGTGTCACATTCAAATATATACTTGGCAATTTCCCTCTTCATTCAGGTCCACTAGTATAAAGATCTGAGATCATGATACATCTTGTTGCTGCCGGAGTGCATGGAGAATTTTGAAAGGTGAGCTTCATCCAATATCTTCTTTCTGAGCTCAGGGTTCTTGGGAACAACCAATCGGTCTCCAAACCATAGGATTCCTTTGCTGTCCTGACGAAAGCATTTGTATTTGCCCACCTTTTGTTTGATCATTTCCTTGATGACTTGAACACCCTTGTCACCAATCTGTGCCATGGTTATTTGTTCTTGTAATGTGGGCTCCACGGAAATATAACTTAAAGCTCCGGAGGAAACGACTTCTAGGTTCAGTTTACACAACTCATCACATAGTGTGGTGATTTTTTCATCCATGCTCATACAATTACACTGGGCTTTCCTACTCAAGGCATCTGCCACAACATTGGCCTTGCCAAGATGGTAATGCACCTCCAAATCATAGTCCTTGATTAGCTTCAACCACCTCCACTGCCTCATATTAAGATCAGCCTGAGTGAAAATGTACTTGAGACTCTTATGATCAGTGTAAATGTTACAGTGAGCTCCCATCAAGTAATGTCTCCATATCTTGAGAGCATGAACCACAGCTGCTAACTCCAGATCATGTGTGGGGTAGTTCTGCTCATGGGGTCTAAGTGCCCGGGAGGCATAAGCAATGACTCGGTTGTCCTGCATTAAGACACATCCCAAACCCGTACCGAAAGCATCACAATAAACTTCAAAGGGCTTGGTGTTGTCAGGTTGAGCTAGCACTGGTGCCGTGGTCAAGTGTTGCCTTAGTGTATGAAAGGCCTCCTCACACTTCTAGCTCCATTCATATTTGAGTCCTTTCTTCAACAGTTCAGTCATTGGCTTGGCAATTCTGGAGAAATCCGGAATAAATCGTCGATAATACCCTGCCAATCCCAGAAAACTCCGAATTTGCCACACTATGGTAGGAGGTTTCCAATCCATCACTTCTTGCACCTTCTCAGGATCAACTGATATCCCATCCTGAGAAATTGTGTGGCCCAGAAATTTTATCTCCTTCAGCCAGAAATCACATTTGGACAATTTAGCATAAAGACGATGATCGCGTAGTCGCTGAAGCACGATGTGTAGATGCTCAGTATGCTCGTCTTCATTCTTGGAATAGACTAGAATATCATCAATGAAAACCACCACGAATTTGTCTAGCTCTGGCATGAATACTGAGTTCATCAGGTACATGAAATAAGCCGGGGCATTGGTTAGCCCAAAAGACATCACCAAAAACTCATAGAGCCCATATCTGGTGGAGAAAGCCGTCTTCGGAATATCACTGGCACATATCTTGATTTGATGGTAACCCGAGCGAAGGTCTATCTTGGAGAACACTTTGGCTCCCACCAACTGATCAAACAAAACATCAATGCGGGGCAGTGGGTATTTGTTCTTGATGGTTACCGCATTGAGAGGGTGGTAATCAACACACATTCTCAAACTCTCATCCTTTTTCTTCACAAATAGGGCCGGACATCCCCATGGTGAAGTACTGGGGCGAATGAACCCCTTGTCCAACAACTCTTGTAGTTGCTTTTTCAATTCTGCCAATTCCGCTAGAGGCATCCTATAAGGTCTCTTGGATATAGGAGCAGTCCCACGCTGCAATTCAATCGCGAACTCTATGTCTCTATCCGGTGGCATCCCTGGCAATTCATCCGGAAAAACATCTGGGTAGTCACAGACTACGGGGATTCCTTCAATCGGTGACTCCATCATGGTGAATGCACAAGAACGGGTACAACCCTAATCAGGCAAATATAAAGTAGTCTCGCCATAAGTAGGGGAGTGACTCTCAATGGCCCTTGCTGCAATAACCAATACCGCCTGATGCCTGGATAACCAATCAGTTCCCAATATAATGTCCACGCTATCCAATCCTAAGATGAGAAGGGTGGTCCTAATCACAAGACTACCAAGTTTTATAGGCACCTGCCTGTTGATTTGATAGGTGGCAACCCTGCCTCCTGGTGTTGAAATCGTAATACCCCCATTGGTGTGGTGAAAAGGTAATTGGCACTTGGCACTAAATTTGGCACTTATAAAACTGTGCGGTGCACCAGAATCAAAAAGAATAATTGCAGGGTAATTCAAAACTGAAAAGATACCAGTCATGACGGGTACTCCCTCTGGAATGCCAGCCATGGTGGTGAAGTTCAGTTTGCCTTGTCTTACTTGCACCTTCTGTCTCTTGCCTTGATTCTGGTTGGCATTCTGTCCCTGCTTCTGCTGGTTTCTAGGGCAATTCTTGGCATAATGTCCGGTGTTACCATAAGTGAAACACCTGTTATCATTGGCCTGACGGTACTGCTGCTGCGGTTGATTGTTCCTCTGAACTGGAAACTGAGTGCGGTTGGGTGCCTTCTGCTGCTGCTGTGGTCGGATCACCCAACGTCCTTGCTACTGCTGACGTCCCCTATTCTGAGTGTTAGACACGATCCTGAAGCGCTGTGGCTGAGCTTAAGGTCCTGCCACAGGGATCTTCCGCTTCTTCTCTGCCTGACGAGCTATGATACAGTCTTCCTGAGAAATGGCCATGTTAACTAACTCATTATAGCTGTTGGCCCTGACCGTGTTGAGACGGTCACGGAGCTTAGTGCTGAGCCCCCTCCTGAACCTGTCCCACTTCTTCTCATCAGTATCTACATGATATCCGGCATACTGGCACAAGTCATTGAAGGCCTGAGCATACTGTAACACTGTCCAGTTCCCCTGAGTGAGTGCCAGAAACTCATTTAACTTACGGTCCATAATGCTTGCTGGTATATGATGCCCCCTGAAAGCTGCCTTACACTCTCTCCATTCCACCTCATGGTCAACTGGTTGCATAGCAAGGTAGTGGTCCCACCATGTCCGCGCGGGTCCGCGAAGCTGCTGGGTGGCGAACCTGACCTTAGTCACCTCTAAACAAATCCCATTGAGTAGTGGGAATTTGGATTCCACTACCCTCAGCCATACATCAGCATCATGTGGGTCCTCGACCCTGGTGAACAACGGTGGCTGAGTACTGAGGAACTCCTGATAAGTGGCCGCTGCGGGGTGACGTTGATGATCACCACCACCATAGTGCCGAGGTGGCGGCTGATGCTGCGCCAACTGTCGCAGAATCTCGTTCTACTGAGCCATCAGCTCCTGCAGAGTAGAGGTGGTGGCGGTGGTGGAGGAATGCACTTATTCTGCCCACGACGCGCTCTTCCTGCCATCTGAAAAATCATGTATTTTCTCAACATCACATTTCTGAGGTTCAAGGTTCAATTGTGGTGAAAGAGTCAAAAAAGGGGTAAAACCAATATATTCTTACATAAATATAACAGATTCCACATGGCACATACTTTTCTTCTTAAATTAAAACTAGCATCATTCATCACCCATACTTCCAAAAGAGTTTATCATGATTACATCAGTAACTCAAAAGACTCAACTCTATCTAGCCTAGTACCCCAAGGGTGCAAAAGCTAAGCTAGCTTCGAGGAGTTCTACCGTCACCGACTTCTAACTCTATCCCTGCGACCTAGTGAGCAAACGAGGCAACGCTCGACTCGGGGGAAGGTGGTCTCCCTGAACCAGTAGTGTCCAAGCTGGAGACAGGCTCCTCTCCTCCCTCGATATCGACATCCTCGTTGGCCTCCATGTCCTGGATCTCCTGGTGATGCATATCCAGGTGCTAGTTAGCCTCTGCAAGCTGCTGCTGGGTGTTGATCAACTGATCCTCGAGAACCTCGATGGTGTTCTCCCTGGTTCCCACTAGCTTCTCAAGCTCGTGGATCTCATCTGATAATTGCTCCACTTGTAGATCTTTTTCCACCATCTCAGTGGACAAGTCAACCACAAGTTCCTCTCTGTTATCCAACGTGATCTTGGTTGCCTCCAACAATGCCATCAGATGGGACATTGCTTCTCCACACATCACTTGCAGGCGATATAGGGCATTCATGCACCGCACCGTCAAGTGAGCAGTCTGGCCTGGGTAGATAGCCCAAATATCCTTGGTATGCTCCACTCGATCCTTCCACATTGGGTCGTCCTCCTTTTCCGCAGGGAACAAACCAATGGGGTGAGTGGACAGCTCCAAGGGGTGGAATCCGCAGAAGGTGGTCAGTCCGTGGAGAGCAATCGCCTCGATAGTATCCTCAGCCCTGTATCCAAAAGACTCAGAGTCCAGCGAACGCCAGCCTGGCTGAAGGGGATGAGGCTCCAGGGTCATCCTCACCCTACAGCGGGGCACTCGGTGCTTCTCAAACAGCCGCACCGCGTACTGGGGAGGCGTCGCGTAACCAGCTCCCTGAAGTACCTCCCACAAGATACGGGGGAAACCCTCTCGTGCAAGCCCGTCAGTGTGGGACTGTGCATTCCCTTCGTCCGAGGATCCGTGAGAAGTCATCTATGTACGGTTAAGCGTAAGTAAAAGAAAAAGAATTATAAAATAAAAAGGGATCGCGATTCTGCCTCTTTAAAACTACGACAATGGTACTGGGGTACTTAATTTGTTATTACTATGTATTAAGGTTCTTACCCACTTATTAAATAGTTTAATTAAGGATGCATGCATGCTCGTCCTAAACGACCTCACGTCAACTTAGAGGGAATAGGAAGGAACTCCCATCCCTTATAGTAGCCTGTAGGGCTTACTTAATTAGCCACCTAGCTACCCCTATGTCA
The DNA here is from genome assembly GCA_029449295.1 of Zea luxurians. NCBI lineage: Eukaryota > Viridiplantae > Streptophyta > Magnoliopsida > Poales > Poaceae > Zea > Zea luxurians. The sequence continues at coordinate 12,786,340 of JAOPSE010000079.1, read as the reverse complement.
TCCTAAGGCTTCACGTCCTAGGTCTATCTTGATCGTCCTACGATCTATCCAACATTTGTTTCTATCAAGTTTTATTTTTAAAAAGGATGGTATTTATAGTTTAATGATTCCTCTGTGGTGGTACGAGCTCCGATACCAGCTATGGTGGAACTGCCCGAATTATTCCAACTTAAGTGCCTAAGTCCCGCCTTAGAGGCTAGACCACACTTAAATAGGAATAACACGTCATTCCCTCGGATCTAGTCCGACGAGGCCACTAACAGGATCAAGTACCACGTACTCACTCGATGGTGAGGCACAGAGCAAATACAATAAAGCATAAAACCATACATTGGGGAGTAATAAATTTATTACATCATCATCGGAGTTTTAGCAAAAGTAATCATCATTGTTCGGAATGCAGCGGAATAAAACTAGCGATAAATAAACAGAGGGATGGGGAAGCCTGTCCCATCACTCCTCATGCTCCTCCTCTGCCGAGGCAGGGTCCCACTCGACTGTCCAACCCGGTGGTAAGGTGGACGGCCAAGTCACTCCAGCAACCATGTCCTCCAGAGAACCTGTAAAATTATGCCACAAGCAAGGCTGAGTATACTAATACTCAGCTAGACTTACCCGGTGTGAGGAGTCTACTCCTCTACCTCTAGACATGCAGCTGTTTGGCTGAGGGGTTTGGTTTGCCAAAAGCACTAGCTGAGTCTAAAATCAAGTTTTAGCTTTGTCAAATTTTAGTGTGACTCCCTTAAGACTAAATGTATACCTATCTAATCATACATGGTATCAAACATTTAGCAATCAACAACTTTTTCCAATTCATCACATTTCCACTTGTTACTCAATGTAGCAGCATGGATCAAGCTGCGAGAAGCAGATGATTCGAATCGGGTTTTTTAAACCTTGCAAGGTAAACCTAAACACACGACGTGGCGAGGCACTCCGTCCCCACACACATCAATCGTCCCCATCGATTTCCCGTCAGCAGAGAGGGGCTCACCGCCTTGGCGTACAATGCCTCACTGACCCCGACTGCCGTCTTGCAGTGACCGCACTTGTACCCACCATAACCGGAATGGGAGACCACGTCTCAGGTCGCGTGAGGAGGGCAATCTGCTGCCAGGTTCAATCAGGTACTAGGCTTACCGATTTACCATATTTCTCGGCATATGTTTAGTACGTTCAAACGCTTGACTCACGGTACCACACCTTAATCCTTATTCCAATTTCTACCTCGTAGACAACCAACCCCCATGGATTGTTGTCCACAGACCATCATCATTTCGATATAAAATGGATACAATCAATTCCTGACCTTGCGTGAGTGCTAGAAAAATCACTCGACTTCTACCGAGATCCCTAATTAGTAAAGCAGCTACTCGACCTAGCATACTAGTATCCATCTCAAAGGGAATCCTGAGTTCATGCAACTAGGGTTTCAGTCAACTCCTACACTTAAGTGCACAGTACAAGCCTACAAACATTAAGTGTAGTAAAATAGCATATATAAACGGTTATGCATAAAACCGGGGCTTGCCTTCCAAAGCTGGGGTAGGCAAATCCTCTGGGGCAGGCTCTGGTGCTGGATCTGGGGCTACCTCCTGAGCAACTCCTTGCTCCGACACGAGGATGTACTCTCCGTCAGCTAGGTTGCAATCTATCGAATGCAATGAGTAAGAACATGTATGCTATGATTATGCAGAATTTAGAAATCATCATGTTAAGTGAAGAAATTAAGTTAATGGATAACTTAGGGTTTCCTGGTTATAAGAGGCTCTTAGGGTTTAAGGCTTACCAATTTAGGTTGGAGGTTCTTGCCTAAGCATAATGGATTAAGACTTGGAATGCCCTTTAAATGTTTTAGTAGGGAGTCAGGGGTTTGGCTTGTTTGGTTAATGCAACATTAGTCTCCACTATTAGTTCTTCTTTTCATTTTCCACTTATGAATTTTAGTGTGGGTTTGAACTACAACAATGTTTTAACTTTGCCCAAAAATTCTGTAAAAATTACAGTGGGTTACTATTTGTCATTGTAGTTTGTCCTAAAATTTGAGGTGGATACTAATTCAGACACTACTTGTACAAAATTAACAAAGACAAGCTTTAAAAGGGCATTTTACACTATAGCTATGATTTAATTGAGGTTTCTGTACCAAATTTTATTTTTGTCCTGATACATAGGTGATATTAGGCCTCTGTGTTAAAAATCACAGAAAAAGGTCTACTAGATATTTAGTTGTGAATTTCTAAAGTTTTATGCCAAAAAGGTGCTTATAACTAACTTGTTATTTGAAAAATATCAAACAACAGATTCCATATTTTTCCTATGTTTATAATAACAAAACATTAGTTATCCCAAGGGTTGGGGTGTTTTCTCCTTAGGGTTATTTTTCTAGGGTTTTTCTAAGGTTTGCTTATTTTTCCTAAATTGAAAGGTATCTCCTTTCTTTTGTACTAAACAAGGGTATAATAAATTTTTCTAGTGAACTACCCTGAATAAGGGAGCCAACAAAAATGTGGGTGCTCCTTGGTCTTTATGTTAAATTACCTTTTATATTTTCTCTAACTTTAGGCTAAAAATGATTTAAATGGCAAACTCTACCTTAATTTGGGGTACAGAGGGGTTTATTATTTTTTAAACAGGTTAGGAAGTGATTAAGTATTTCTCTAAATTTTCTTAACCCCAGTCTAATAGTGTAGCTATTTTTCCTCATTTCTTTTAGCTTTTGACCAGTTAATCATTTAAATCAAAACTTTAAAGTTTTCTGTAACACTTAGGGGTTTTATATTTTTCCTAAGTAGCTTTTATTGTTTAGGATCTGGCAAAATTGGTTTGACTCGATTTGGGTAAACCAAACTGAAGTTATGAATTTTTCAAGTTCTGTTTGGATTTAAATCAGAATATTTAAAAAGGTTTCCTGGAAAACCCATTTGCATCGAAGACCCTAGGTTCTTACTAAACTAATTCCTTTAGTTATACCCTTGTGCCACTATTCCCCTGAGTCACTAACAGCGCACAAAACCCCCTGCCCTTTTCTCCTTCTTCCCCGTGGTCCCTCCCCTTAAGTAAACAGTAAACGTGGAAGGGAAAAAAATGGCGCGGCTTACCGGCGGGAGAGGTCCGGCGAGGGGCGGGGTTGGCTTCGGGAGGTTTTGGCGGTCACAGCGATGTACGGCTCGACGGCGGTGGTGGTCGGGATCGGCCGGTCCACGTGCGCAGGCGGGTGAACTCGTCGGTGGCAAGTGCTCCGGCCTAACCACCGCGATCTGGTTCAATTAAACGGCACGATGAGCTCCACGGGATGACGTAGAGGCTATGTGTGCAGGGAATCGGAGAATGGTGCAGAGACTTACCCGGTCTACGTTCACTGGCGATCGGGTGAAGTCCGGTGACCGTGGACTGGCTTCTTCGGTGAGGCAAAGTGCGATTCCTTGCTTGGGGAGCTTCACCGAGGCATGCACGGTCTACTCCGAGGGTCGGGCGTGGCTGGGAGGGGCTCTGCTGGCCGGTCTACGGTGGCGAGGGATCGGGTGGTGTTGGGGACTTGTTCTCAAACGCTAAGAGTTAAGAACAAGGCAACATAAAAGTGTTAAATGTCAAAGTCCTTCGAAGCATTATCTCCCTTCGGATATAATGAATTCCGGACGAAGGTCATGAAGGACAAACCTTCATAAGCACAATAAATGATGAAGAAGGATTCATATACAAGATATGAAAAAGTAATATAAACACTTTAAATGTTATTATTAACTTATTTTAATTTGCATTGCTGTATTCACAATGACAGATTATGAATGTACCTTTGGCTTGAAGAAAAGCAGGGGTACAAGCGTGACGTGAGAGCAAACGCCAAGTCAATGTGAACAGTACGGGAGTACTGTTCATCTATTTATAGGCAAGGGACGCAGCCCATGTAAAATTACATTCATGCCCTTTATATTTGCTAATAACGCTATAGTAATTCTTCGAGGTCTAATTTGCCTTTTCATCTTTAAGTCGGTTCCCCTTTTCTACTGTCATGCCGAAGCTTTCCTGTGCACAGCTTCGTGATCACCTTGTCCTTCGTCACAATCACCTTTCGTCTCGCTCAGGCTTCGTCCTAACCATGCTCTGTATGCTCATGATCCGAATCCGAAGATACCTGTTCACATATTTCACTTGGAAAACATTATCAAATCATATTTTTGAGGACCTTCGGAAGCCGAAGGCCCCCAATAGTAGCCCCTCGCAATATTAATTTGCTAGAATAATAAATTCAGATTGCGATATGGACGAAGGCCTTAAGCCGAAGGTCCAAAAAAACACCTTCCCTTTGCTAGAATAGCAATAGTCAATGACAAGTGGGGCCCTGCCACTTGCAACGTACTGGGCGTATAAATAAGAACGCACCGCCAGCACATTTGGCACGCTTTCTTGCCGCCAGCTCCTGCCTTCCTAATTTTTAGCTCTTTGCACACCAACGATTGCCTGGCTTTTTACATTTTTAAGCTTCGTCTTTGAGAGCACTTTCCTAGCATTTTCGAAGATGTCTGAAGACAAGAAAACTGTCGCTGAGTCGAAGCTAAGCCTTTCCGAAGAGATGAATCTTGGCTTCCTTGAATCAATAGCAAAGACAAATACAGAGAAAATTACTAGGGAGATTTTAGAGGGTTTGTCTGAAGACACTGGTGATAGTGACAGCTATGATGTGGAAAGTGGTGGTGAAGATTCCGAAGATCGACCTTGGCGACCAAGCCATGCAGTTTTTGGAAAATCAAGCATTAAACAAAGCCATCTTGTCAATATGAGGGGCAAATATTTTCGGGATTTATCTATTGTAAGGGCTAACGAAGGAGAGAAAACTTGTCCGACTCCTGAGGAAAATGAAGTCGTGATATTCCGAAGCTTCTTTAAGGCTGGACTTCGGATTCCTTTGAGCAGTTTCGTGGTAGAAGTTTTGAAGGTATTTGAAATCTACCTTCATCAAATTACTCCTGAAGCAATCATAAGGATGGGAATCTTCGTATGGGCCGTGAAGAGCCAAGGTTTGGAACCAAATGCAAAAAGTTTCTGCAATATGCATGAGTTATTGTATGAGACGAAACCATGGGGTAAGGAGCAATATCACAACAATTTTGGCTGTTATAGCTTCGGTGCCCGCTCTGGGTCAAGCTGTCCTGTGCCAACTTTTCAGAAAAGATGGCCTGGGGACTGGATGAAGGAATGGTTTTATGTGAAAAACGACTTGAAAACGCGAGAAGGTATTAAAGGTATCATTATGCGCCCTATCTGGCAGCGCTTCGGCCTTCGGAAACCGAAGGTGGAAATTGACGAAGCAGCCGAAGAATGCCGGAGAGCCTTCGGAGTAGTTTGCTCTTTCATCAGGACAAGGGATTTGATCCAAGAACACATTGCCTTCAGAGTATGGCCACTTGCAGATAAGTGGGAAATGCCAAAGGAAACCGTCAGCGAACCTAACGAAGGTGGACTAGTTAGGTTAAAATTCACCTTCAAATATGGAGATAAGTTCGTCGAGCCAGATGACGACTGGCTGAAAAGTATTGAGGCCGTAAGCGATGAGCTGCTTGGGCCATACTCGAAGGCAGAAGATACTGCACTATCCGCAGCCTTCGGAGGCCGGAAGAAGAAAAGGCTCAACCGAGTATTTGATGCCATTGGGTTCGTGTATCTGACTACCGTTACCCAACACGGGGTCAAAAAAGGAAAGATACGGCGTCTACGAAGGAAGCCGCCTCAGCCGCTCTTAGTGAGCCAGCGCCGAAGAGTAAAAAGATAAAGGCTCTTACACACCGTCCACGCTAAATTGAACCGGCCATAGTGCCCGAGTTTGTCGGTGAATCCTCTTCGGCCCTCGAAGCCAAAGAGGTGACTCCCCTGAAGAATATTGAAGAGCCGGTCACAATGCCGGAGATAAAGAAAACAGAAGAACCGAAGGCTGAAGAAACAAGGACATCTGAAATTTTAAGTCCTTCAGCAAAAGTTGAAGTACCAAAAAGCCAAAAGGGTCCAGCGTTGACCCCCAAAAGAAAAAGGATGGTTAATGTACTGGATGTATTGGAGACAATAAAGTCTTCAAGCACTACTCCAAAGAAAATTGCCGAAACTCCCGAAGTGCAAATCGAAGCCTTTGAGGCCGAAGCTTCAAAGCATCAAGCTGAAACTGAAGCTCGGCCTTCATAGCCCGCCAAGGTAAAATTCTTGGAAACCAAAGAAACAGAAACTGCAGAACAAATCTTTGTTGAAGAAAGTGGCACTACTGCCCCCGAAGCCTTTTCTGAAGCTTCCGATTATATTTTACGTCATGCTTCGGGGAAGGAGTTGACTGAAAAAGAAAAGCAGGAGGCTCAGTTCTATGCCCAAAGACTGAAATATCCCAAGGGGGCGTTGATATTTAACGGCAGCGGAGAAGAAGACTTCTTGTATTGTCTCCCTGACAGCAAGGAGATTTCAGTCTGTCAGGAGATGAGCAAAAGCTTCGGATTCCCAACACAAGAAGACGGGCTCTCAGTGTTGTCAAAGAACGAGCTGGCTGACAGCTTAGCGTACAATAGTTTAAAGTTGAAAAAATGAAATCTTTGTATTATTTATTGAAACCAAAATTTTTCATTTGCTTAAAGTTATTAACAAACATTTTTTCCCAGGTCTTATACTTAGCAATGCCCTCAGGGCACAAAAAGATGTCGAAGACGAAGGGTATACCATAGCCTTGAGCAACCTTCGTTCCGAAGTAATTGAACTAAGGAACAAAGGTCTCGAAAAAGATAAAATATTGCACTCGTTATTGAATAAAATAAAAGAAGACGAAGCTGCTTTCAAAACTCAAGCCGAAGCTCAGAAGCGTGAAATTGAAGATCTTCGGAAACAACTAGTCAGAGCTAAAGAAGAGTGCACACTTGAAGAAACAAAATGAGAAATTAGTGAACAATGGGCCAATCATTTAGAAAGAAACGTTGAAGAGCTTCGTGCATCCAAGAAAAAGTGTTATGAAAAATCTATAGAATGTGTTAAGAAAATAAGAACCAGCTTCGCCAGCATCGGCGCATTCTCAAGTGAGGAGGACTTCATAAGGGGTGACCCCGAAGGCCCAATTGGATGGATCAGCCACGAAGCTGAAGCTTTTGAAGAAGTTTTGAATAGCCGTGGAGACATATGTGCCTTTACGGGTGCCAGGGGGATTGCCACTATTTTGGAGAGAAAAGGTTGTGACCATGTAAAAATTTTGGCACAATCCGAAACCGCCTTGTCTTCTGAAGATATAAAAGACCCCTCGACCGAAGCGAGCCTGGTTGGTGGAAAATTTTTTACCGACATCTGGGACAATGGTGGCCGGGAGATGGCCCAAGAAATTATACGAAAGAGCGAGAAAGGTATTCATGACGCTAGAAAAGTAGCAGAGACCGCTGAGAAGAGTGCAGATGTCGAAGTGCAAATAGGTATTGACTAGCAGTTTTTGGCTCTGTTGTAATTTTTGATTTCGAACTTGTTTACGCTTTGTAACACAGCCGCACTTTCTCGCCCCTCAGAGCCTGCCAAGCCATCGGCGGACCCCCACGTGAAGGGGGACGATGAAATTAGAAAAATGGCTGAAGCTATCATGGATAAAGTTGTTGATCAACTACTGAATGAAGCTGCAGAAGTTGTTCTAAGGGAAAACTAGATGTTTTTGTAAAAACATTTGGAATGTAATATTTATTGAACATATGTAATATATTGTAACTTTGAATGTAATATATAAGCTATTTATGGTTCAATTCTTTACGATGCATGAAACTTTACATACATACCGTTTTTTGAGCCTTTGGCGAAAAAACACCTTCCCTTCTTTTCATGCTTCGTAAATAATATCCGTATTTTCATAAAAACGTCCAATCTTTGTAAAATCAATAACCGATAAATCTTTTCATTTCGGAGTTTGACGAAGGTATGCTTCTTCAAAATTTACTTTGTTGTGCCTAGCACTGTTTCTTCGAAACAATCTCCAAATATCAACATTGATCCCCTTCTTGCGTCATTGATGCAATATGATGTATGATGTTATGCTATGCAAATGATGTGATGATGTGATGTTATGCAAAATGATATTTGCCGAAGATCGACGTTTATTTTTCACTCTAAGCCTCCCTTAGGAGCTTCTTCGCCTTTTACTTCAGCGGAATCAACGTTTATTTTTCGCTGTAAGCCTCCCTTAGGAGCTTCTTCGCCTTTTACTTTCAGCGGTATCAGCGTTTATTTTTCGCTGTAAGCCTCCCTTAGGAGCTTCTTCGCCTTTTACTTTCAGCGGTATCAGCGTTTATTTTTTTGCTGTAGGCTCTGCATTCCCTTCAGAACGACTTTTGAGCAGAAAACTTACGCTGCGCTCCCTTAGGAACGACTTTTTGTTATTTCGGAAATTCCCCTTGTAACCATAAATCTTATGCTTCGGCAACTCCGCTACTCTGTGGAGAAGGTATATTTTTACTGTGGCAAAAACGAAACTATTACAAGAGATTTAAAAAACAACAAAGATACTTAGGCTTTCAATAATTGTTCCTTATTAAAAAAGAAAATGATACTGAATGTAAAAACTGCTGCCGAAGTAGGATATTTGTTAGTAAATATGCTTCGATTCTGGCACAGTACTATTGACTATGCGAGCTTCGGACTCTTCTCTGAAGTCCCGTTGGAGGTGGGGATGCTGACTCCCTTCTGGCTGCTGGCCTTGTTGCATTGGTGGTGGAGGGGGAAGCTGTTGCCAGGATGCCTGAGGTTGGCTTGCCGAAGCGACAGAAGCTGCAGGGTGGTTGCCTACATACTCTGGAATGTATGGCGAATGGTACGAAGCAGTGTGCATAACTTGCTTCGGTTGGCCCTGTTGGGCCGCAGCTTCTGCTATCTCCTTTTGTTTCTGGATGGTAACTTGACACATCCTGGTGGTATGGCCCTTGTCCTCACCGCAGAATAGGCAATAAATCTTCCTGGGCTGATCCCCAAATCTCCCTCTGAAGCCCCTGGCACCTCTGCCCCTTGGAGCTAGAGGTCGAGGATAGCTCTGCTGCTGCCCCGAAGCCTAGGAGGAATATTGTGGCCTCTGCTGCTGGCTTCCCCTGTCATCATTCTGAGTGGAATGAATCGATCTGACATGTCTGGGATGAATTCTCCCTCCGAAGCCCCTAGCTATTTCGAAGAAGCTGTAAGCTTCCTCCCTTCTCTGTCGAAAATCATTGTCAGCGCGGATGTATTCATCCATCTTCTGAAGCAATTTCTCTAGAGTCTGAGGGGGCTTTCTGGCGAAGTATTGGGCTGAAGGTCCCGGCCGAAGCCCCTTAATCATGGCCTCAATGACAATTTCATTGGGCACTGTTGGCACTTGTGCCCTCAGACGTAAGAATCTTCGGACATACGCCTGAAGATACTCTTCGTGATCTTGGGTGCACTGGAATAAAGCTTGAGCGGTAACCGGCTTCGTTTGAAACCCTTGGAAGCTGGTGATCAGCATATCCTTCAGCTTCTGCCATGATGTGATCATTTCTGGCCGAAGGGAGGAGTACCAGGTTTGTGCAACATTCTTGACAGCCATGACGAAAGACTTCGCCATGACTGCAGTATTGCCACCATAGGAAGATATTGTTGCTTCGTAGCTCATCAGAAACTGCTTCGGATCTGAATGGTCGTCGTACATGAGGAGTTGAGGTGGCTTGTAGGACGGGGGCCACGGTGTAGCCTGCAGTTCTGCTGATAGAGGAGAAGCATCATCAAAGGCAAAATTTTCATGATGGAAATTCTCATACCAGTCATCTTCGTTGAAGAAGCCCTCTTGATGAAGCTCTCCATACTGAGGCCTACGGTTCTGCTCATCTTGAGTAAGATGGCAAACTTCTTCAGAGGCTTCGTCTATCTGCCTTTGCAGATCAGCTAGCCTAGCCATCTTTTCCTTCTTCCTTTGCACCTGCTGATGGAGCATCTCCATATTTCTGATCTCTTGGTCCAAGTCGTCCTCCTGAGGCCTTGGACTGATGGCCTTCCTTTTCTGGCTTCGGGCCTCCCGAAGAGAGAGAGTGTCCTGGTTTGGGTCCAGCGGCTGCAGAGCAGCAGCCCCTGTTGCTGAAGCTTTCTTTGGCGGCATGACGAAGGTCAACGCTTGCCGTGGGTGTTCGAAACTCAAAATAATGGAAGTGAGTTCACCGGAGGTGGGCGCCAATGTTGGGGACTTGTTCTCAAACGCTAAGAGTTAAGAACAAGGCAACATAAAAGTGTTAAATGTCAAAGTCCTTCGTCCTTCGAAGCATTATCTCCCTTCGGATATAATGAATTCCGGACGAAGGTCATGAAGGACAAACCTTCATGAGCACAATAAATGATGAAGAAGGATTCATACACAAGATATGGAAAAAGTAATATAAACACTTTAAATGTTATTATTAACTTATTTTAATTTGCATTGCTGTATTCACAATGACAGATTATGAATGTACCTTTGGCTCGAAGAAAAGCAGGGGTACAAGCGTGACGTGAGAGCAAACGCCAAGTCAACGTGAACAGTACGGGAGTACTGTTCATCTATTTATAGGCAAGGGACGCAGCCCATGTAAAATTACATTCATGCCCTTTATATTTGCTAATAACGCTATAGTAATTCTTCGAGGTCTAATTTGCCTTTTCATCTTTAAGTCGATTCCCCTTTTCTACTGTCATGCCGAAGCTTTCCTGTGCACAACTTCGTGATCACCTTGTCCTTCGTCACAATCACCTTTCGTCTCGCTCAGGCTTCATCCTAACCATGCTCTATATGCTCATGATCCGAATCCGAAGATACCTGTTCACATATTTCACTTGGAAAACATTATCAAATCATGTTTTTGAGGACCTTCGGAAGCCGAAGGCCCCCAATAGGTGGCCACAGGCACGCCGCTTGCAGGGCAACCACCGGTGATCTCTGGCTCCGGTGAGGTCGAGAGCACGCGGGGGAGTACGGTTGAAGCTTCGGTGGGCTTTATAGGCGCGGGCGCGAGCAGGAGACACGGGCACGGCTTGGCACGGCGCGGGGCGCGCGGGGTCAGGCGCTGGGCGTGCTCTGGCGCGCTCAGAGCGCATCGAACACGTGGAAGTGTTCTTCTGCCCTTGTTCAACAGCTCGCCGAGATCGCAAGCGTGCGAATCTTGGCAAAAATCCGGCGCAGGCCTCTTCCTAGCACCTAGGGCTGTCTCTTGTATGTGAGTTCCCATGGCAGATATGCCCTAGGCAGGGAGATTTGCGGGCGCCAAATCTGGCTTGTCCCTCTGTCCACCTCGCGACAAAAACCATGCCAAATCTTGTCAAACGTCTTGGGCTCGGTTTCAAACTTTTCTAGTGGGTGCCTTAGGTGGTATGACACCTTTTTGGTGTACAACCCAAGTGGATTTGGTGCCATTTACTTGGTGAACACGGTGGATCTTTAGATTAGGTTCAAAATTTAACTTAGAAAGAATTAGAGAGCTCTAGTGCTCTTTCTCCTTAAGGGGGTGAAATTGGGGTCTTCAAGGGGTCTTTTTGCAATGTTCCCTCCCTGCATTTGTTAGGTTATAAGGCTACTAAAACTTGTTTAAGAACTAAGATTATGCTTTGGCAATTTGGTTAACTTATCCACTAATCCCTGACTTGGAAATCTAGTGCTCTTAGGTGCCCTTTTTAGGGTTTACTCTTCTTGGCTCCAAATGACCATTGTTCCACTTGTGTGGTTGAAACCCTTGCCATTCACTTCTCTTAGTTAACCCATGTTTCCAAGATTTTATGCTCTTCTTCTATTCCACAGGTGATCATAGTCATTAGTGCATAAATGTACCATGGTCATGGTAACACCTGGGGTGTTACAATATCTCATCCAACTGCTACAGAATCTGCTAGTGTTGATGAACCGCCAGTAGTGACTATAGACATATATGATCCAAAAAATTGGAATAATCTTGATAACAAAGCAAGAGATACATTAGTCGAGAAGGGACCGATAAGAGAAAAGAATCTTGTCTTTCCAATGGATGGCAACTCTAGGCATTTTTTCTATTCCCATTATTTTAGAAAATTGAGCAATAGTGAGGAACATGACAGAAAATGGTTAGTTTACTCAAAGCATCTTGTTAGAGTGTTTTGCTTCTGTTGTAAGCTTTTCAATTCTGATAGTTGCACAAGTTCATTAGCACATGATGGATATAGAGATTGGAAACATATTTTATTCAAAATAGTTGCCATCATGAAATTTTCTTGGTAAACGCAATTTAGCATTTCGAGGGTCCAATAATCATCTTTACAATGAACGAAATGGAAATTTCTTAGCTTGTGTTGAAATGGTTGCAGAATTTGATTTGGTAATGCAAGATCACCTTAGAAATAATCTAACATCAGAGTTAAGAATATTAGATCACATTAAACTCAGGATTATTATACCATGTTGGCAAAAACTTTCTCTGTCGATGATTCATTTGATTTTGAGGAAAATAATCTGACATCAGAGTTAAGAATATTGCAAATGGCACTGCCAGATAGATCAATGTCTGCTATGGAAATTTTTGAGTTTGTTAGGAGAATGGATTGCTATCCCAATATATTTGTTGCTTATCGGATAGTATTTACTATACCAATAAATGTGGCATTAGCTGAAAGGAGCTTCTCAAAGCTTAAGTTATTGAAGAATTATTTAAGGTCTACAATGTCTCAAGAAAGGTTAAACGGGCTAGCAACTTTATGTATTGAGAAGAAATTATTAGATGATGTCAATATTGAAGCCATCATTGATGATTTTGCATCTAGAAATGTTAGAAGACATTTTTAAGTTGATCTCTTCAATATATTTGAGGTAATAATCTTACTTCTATTTTTTACTGCTCAAGTCTTTCTGTGGTACATCAAGTATAATTGGTTGATATATATAATAGTAAAAAATAGTTTTTATAGTGTTGGGGCCTCTGTTTATAATCTTGTCCCGGGCCCCTCAAAAGACAGGAACGGCCCTGTTTATGTTCCGCTCGGCTCGGCTCGGCTCGTTTGAATTTTTTCATGAGCTGAGCTAACATCTTAGCTCGGTTCGTTAACGACCAGCTCGCGAGCTAAGCGAGCTACCACATTCCAGCAAAACGAAACTATATACATATTATTTATAGAATAATTGATGAACATGTTATATATATATTTGTGAGGTGTCTATGGTCTATAAGTTAAACTAATTATTAATGAACTATGTCTGTGTTAATTTGGTCTATGCAAATATAATTATGGGTTAAACTGATAAACATGTATGTGAATTGTGAATTGATGAGTGATGAATTGTGCTAATTTGATGTTACATTAACGTGATTTGCGAAACTATGAGTATAATTACTATTTCCTATTGTTAAATTAGTTTGAAATTAACTAAAAAATAATTATTAAGTACATATTATTTTTTTCTGCTCTAGCTCGCGAGCTAAACGAGCCAGCTCGAGCTCGTAAACAAGCCGAGCCGAGCTGGCTCGTTATCCACCCCTACTTGAACTCCTCCCCTCGTTCCGACTCATTCTCTTCCACCCACGTTGTTGCTCGCATGTGCTTCGCGCGACGTTTTGCTGCTGTCGTGCCGACGTCTGTGCTAGTTCGATTTTGCCTACGCTGTCGAAGTCCTAGGTAGGAAACAGTAACGCCTAAGAGTGGGTGAATTAGTACTTATAAAACTTATTTCTAAACTAGGCCACAATTAAATCTCTAGAGCAAAACCTATGCAATAAATAATTTAAAATGTGCAAACTAGGTTTTGTCCAAGTGTTGCTATCTCTACCGCAAAGCCTAAGTTTCAATCCTAAATATTCTAACTAGAAAGAGGAGATTTAAACTTAATTACTCAATATAAATGCGGAAGGTAAACAACAAGTTAGAGATGCAAACTCTCGTGTATGACGCCAGTATTTTTACCGAGGTATCTGTAACCACGCAAGGTTCTGACTAATCCTCGTTGGTGCCCCTATGCAAAGGGTAGCCCACGCGAGGGCCAAACACCTCAGTCGAGTAACTCTATAGAGAGTCGTGGGCCTTCTCCACGGACAAGTGGTGCTCCGCTTCCAGCTCTCTCGGACGCTCCCCACAGTCACCACTATCGAGCTTCCGGCTGAAACGTTGTGGGCCTCGTTTCCTCCGGTACACGATGGTGCCGTGACACAAACTCGGTTGTCACGATCTCGTAAGACTCTCGCCCTACTCAGTACAATTACAACGGCTCGCGCAAGAGCCGAAGGGTTGTGTGGTTTTTTTAAACTCACTCAACTAACTAGAATTCACCTAGAGCAAGCGCATAAATGGTCTAACTAACCTAAGCACTTCGCAAAGCACCTACGTTAATCACCAAATGATTCTATTAAGCACTTGGGTGTACGAGCGCTTAGAAATGTCTACAATATGTCTTGGTATGTTGCTTGGGCTCCCACACCTTTAAATGGTCGGTTGAGTGAAGTATATATAGGCCCTAACTCAAATATAGCTGTCGGAGAAAAGTTGTTGCTCTCTGCGACACATCAGATAGTCTAGTGGTAGGCACCAAACAGTCCGGTGTCATGTCCGGTGCGCCACTAGCCGTTAGATCTGGCAGGTGACCATTGATGCTGTTAGCCTTGCATCGGACAATCCAGTGACACATTGGATAGTCTGGCGGCTCTCCTCCACAGTGCCACCAGGAACTAACTGTTGGGCTACTGTTCTCTGGTGCACCGGACAGTCTGCCAGTGGAAACACTTTTCTTCATGTCTTGGACTTTGCTTGATACTTGTTGATATTCACTTATGGTCTTCATAGGTATGTGCCCGTGCGTTGCAACGACGTACAAAATATTCGACAAAATGTGAGTGTTAAAGCAACTCCAACAAATGTCTCAAATAGGGTACACCTTGCTTAAATTATATATCACACAGGTATAACACAAAGTGAGTTTTGTGAGTATCTATATATCACACAAGTACACCTTGCTTAAATTAGATATTTGATCGATCTATCTTTTGTATAACACAAAGAAACATGAGCTGCAGAGGTAGAGGATGGGTGTTTTAATTCAAACGACCACGATTCGAACCTTAGCATCCACCATTTTTTCAACAAACAACTAAAAAAGGTGTACTCATGACAAACAGTGTCAAATGTAAAATTATACAAACATTTTCTATTGATTCTTTAGAAATAAATCAACATGAATTGTCATCGTAACGTAATAGATCGACAACACACTAATCTCATACACTAATCTAATCTTTTTTAGCGATATTGATAAGTCAAAGTTGTACGTTTGCAAGGATGACATATCAATATGAATTGTCATCGTACTTAATAGATCGATCACAAAGTTACTCCCAAGAATCTTTGCATACTACATACATCATAGAATAAGGGCATTCAATAGCTTCATTCAACATAATATGACATAGTTCATACAAACTGCATCAGACATCATAATCCATACAAACTGCTTCAAACAACATCACTATGAACTGCATCATACAAACTATGTCACTACATTAACATGGTACACAGTTTATAATCGAGGACTAGACCAAACTCTGGCACAAGAGTGAATCTAGGTCCAAACCTTCAGCAATTGCTTAAAGGGCTTCACGCAGTTCCTTCACCTCTATTGCACTCAATGCCTTCAGTGAGTGCAGCTTCTCCTTGCAGATATACATGAGATGCTTTGAGGTAACTTGCATGATGCTAATGGCCTTGTCGACAATTTCATCCAGCTAGATCACCTGCAAAAAAACACTCATGTCAGTCAGGGACACCAAACAGGGACCATCAAAACCAAACTATCCATGAGTTGTTGCCTGTCATATGCAAACCACACCTTGAAAACAAAACACTCATCATAGTCCCTGATGATTGATCACAAAAACAGACAGACAAATATCAGTCAGAGACTGTGCAAAGCATATGCACACCATATAGAGACCACCCAAACACTTACCAGTCTATGGAAACACTATGTGTGCAAAGATCAAAGTTAACTATAGCCAGGATTGCTATAATGGCATTCATGATACATCAGTGGGCACCTGAAGACATTGCTAATTAAGACACTCACCAGACTTTTAGTGGGCACCAATTTTCAACTTGCTCCCATCAACAAAATAGTACATGCCTTCAGATCTTTACAATCAACAATAAAGGAAAAGAACTCATCACCTATCTTCTTATCCTCAAACATGCCAGCTCCTGTTCCCACATCAGATTATTGGAGCTCCTCCGCGCTGTTCACTATATCAATGGCACTTGTTTGTTATTATGCTTGGCAATTAGAAAGTGTGCTACAGATTTGTACCCAAGTCCGACCGCCTGCATGAAGAAAGATGTCAGATTGTCAGAATTGTTGGATCACTGACAAATTGGTATATGCATACTACCTACATTGAATCCAATCAAGCCTAGCTTTTTCCTAACATAAATTAACTACAATAACATAAATGTAAAATGGAATATTATGTTATTAAATATACCTTCCTACATGCAGAACCAGTAGGGAACCATCCTTTCTTAGTTCTGCATATACTGCAATTATAGATGCCACGACAAACTGGACATATCATTGCGGAGAATATCTCCTAAACCCATTGTAAATAGTTGCAAAGCTTTTTAGCAAAAATGGCCACCTAAAGCTCTCCTTGATATGAACCCCTAGTCAACAGGACATTTTCAGTGTTAAACTAATTACCAAGATTTTGTAGCTGCTTCTAAACACTGAGCAAGTGCAAGTCTTGAGAGAAAGGGAATCTACAAGGTATTGAGAATCAGAATTTAAAGATAGCAAAGATTGCTAATTTACCTGGCTAAAAATTCCCATGTCAATTCCTTAACGCAGATATCTACATCAAACAATACACTAAATCAGCTATCTCGATTGTAGCTCTGTACCAAGACCCTATTAGTAATATATAGGAACATGGTAAAACATGAAGAAAAACAACTTCAACATGAGGCAAACCTTAAAGATATTCAGTGGTCACGCACACCAAAAAGAAGTAACTGTATTTATCCAAGTCATAGAAACAAAGAAACACAACAATCTCGAGTAACCATGCACTGTAATGAAGGTTCCTCAAACTGAATTTGTAAATCAATTAGGTTAGCAATATAGCAATAGCTTAACCACCATTTTGTCGACCGGAAAAAGAAGAACAGGGAAAAGAAGAGGTGGAACAACACAACCTGTAGCATTTTTGCTTTACATTCTTCATGCAATCGTCTATAATCCTTTTCACTTGTTTCACGTAAACGAGAGGTGGAACAACACAGACCTATAGCATTTTTTCTTTACATTCTTTATGCAATCCTCTACAATATTTCTCACTTTTTTCAGAGAAACGATAGGTGGAATAACACAGGCCCATGGCCGCAATAGTATTTCCTTTTCATAGAACAGGTAGATGTTTGATAATACCATTCATCTTGGTAGATAGTTGAATCCAGAAACATGAAAAAAGAAGAGATGAATTAAAATCATCAACCGATTTAGAAGTCACGTCAATGTCAGTTTTTTTTCACATTTATAAAGACAACCAAAGACAAGAAATCATAAATAATTCTTCAACCCCTTGTATTGAATAGTTGAGAACTTGAAAATAAACAAGGTCCAGAATACAAGGTGGTAAAATTAGTTTTACAAATACGTTAAGTCCAGACTCACCCTTGCACATCTCGGTGGAGGAATGTTTGATTACCAGGATCAAGTGAAAGCCTTCTTAGTGCACTTAGAGAAGCATATTGCAAATTACCACGTATGATAGACTGCGAAAATAAAATAAAAGTGTCACAAGGTTGAGTTCAAAACATAAGACTCACAATTTTCAGGTCAGATAAACTAAGTTGGTACAGTGGCCAATATTGTTTGCATCACTGAAGACAGAACCGAAACCACCATCACCAATCTTGTTTGTGCCACTGAAGACGGAACCGAAACCCCTTGGTACTTCCTCAAGTCAGATAGTAGGCAGTAGGACAAAACAATCTACAAAACTGCAGACAAACATTTTGCAGAGTCAATTCCAATAAACTATTAATGACCAAGAAAACAGTAAAACTTTGGTAGTTATCAACCAAAACAGCAACACATCATATGAGTTCACGCACCTTATGGGGGGAGAGTAGCAGGGATTCTGTTGTCCGAGGTGACAAAGGTCCAAACTGTATAATAAGATGAACATACGCAGTTATGAAATGTGAACATCAAAATGAATATATGAATATTAACACAAGAGAACAGAGGACTGGGGAACTCAACTGGGCGATTCTAAAATGAGGAAGATGTGACCAAGGATGGGGGTGGGTGGCGGCCTCGACTGTGTCATTCCCCTAGATTTCTTTAATAGTCATATGTAGGTCTTGGGCGCCGAAGAAGTGATGCTCTGTCAATGGAAGGTGAGCGACAATGGAGCAAGGCGGCCAGTGGAGGAGGATGTCGGGGGGACCGGCTTTCAGGGGCATCTGGTGTAATTGAAAAGGCTCTCCTTGACAAACTATATCTCACAGCAATTGCTAGGCTGACCTGTATCCATGGAAAGGAAAGAACATGTCATCATTTCCAATACAGTTATATCCATACTTCAACAATGAACACAGGCACATTTCTCAGTAAAGGGTCAAACTTGCCCAAGTTATTTCTTTGCCAAATCAACCTATCTTTGCTGACAGGAAGTTGAATCAGTTCCTTCAAATAAACAATCAAGTCGCCCATTGGTTGTTCAAATGTGCTAGTGTTAGAGATAGAGCTGTATATATCTTGTATTGTACTCTTCTTGTAACAGAAGCCAACTCCACTATCCTCATCAACAATAGCAAGGGTGTGTGGTGTTTTTCCTGTTCTCTACAGCTATTTGTGGGGGGGGGCAATTCAACTTGTTATCTTATCTATCCTTTTTCCAAAATGAGTGATGTTCCACTTCGGTCAAGCTGGTCGGTTACCTTTTACTGGGACAAATTTGATTAATTGTCTCGTTAAATTGGATAAGTAACTGACTGCAAGATTGGGGGACTATATTTGTTAAATTCATCAGCAAAACATTTTTTCTGTGTTTACAAGAGAAGAAAATGCCTTGCAACACACCTTTGAAATGTAGACTGAGTTAACTGCAATGTTTACTCGACCAAGTGTAAGCGGAGATAGGAAAGCTGCAAACCTCTGCAAATCAAGATTGCATTTCTTAAGAAAAAGAAGAATAAGAAATCCTGGTAACATATTCAGAGAGAGATAGAGGGGGACCTGATCTGGATTATCTATCATGCTAACATATCGCCCACCTGGTATAGAAGTAAAAAAGTAAGAAATGATATACATTAAATGATGTATATAATAATACAAAAAAATACAAGTACTCACCAAATCCGCACATTATCAACGCCATTCAGTCCAATCTTATGGCCACAGTCAGCTATATGGATATTAGGCAACACAGTTCCATCTTCATCCATAATTTGAGCTACAAAAGCATGAACTCCTTCATTTCTCCCATTTATAATGTTGAATCAAAGCAAAGGTGGGTGTCTACCGACAGCGTACCCACTCGGTGAGGATGTGGCCGTCGATGGCCTGGCCCCGGCGCACGGGCACATACCTAGGAGGCGCGATGGGGCGGATCCGAGGCCACCTTCCATCGACAGCTTGGGGAGGAGGGTGGGGCGCAGGCGTCCGTTGTTGGTAGGAGATCCCCTTGATGGCGGCGCGGAGACGGGATTTGTGCGCTGGGGAGGATCGCGGAGGAGAGGGGTGCAGAATCGTGCACTGCACAGATGTGGACGCCTACACTACTGTCTTAAGAAGTAGTATATAGATTATGATAGCCAGAATACTGAAATAAATAAAGAATTAAACCATTAAGAAAAAATTACCTTCTCCGTCTGCAATAAGGGACAAAGCATGTGCATGAGACAAGACCACTTCTTTTATGCCATCGGCCCGTGTTCCCTGGTAATAAACAACCATTGTACTGTCAAAACCATCATATGCCAGTCATATTCAGAAATTTCAACCTATGTGTTAGTTCCCATTAAATCAGTTTGAGATTCTATTCAAATTCATATTTGAGACACTCTCACAAATTAAGGTTGTTGCATGTATAGATTTCAGATACTAATAAAAATAATCCAAACCTGAAGATCCTTCTTATTATGTAAGTTCTGACATGAAGGATTAAGAATATCATTTACAACCTATAAAACATGACCCTCTCAAATTCTCCATCAATACAATATAAGAAAAGCAGAAGAAGCATATGCAATTCAGTTGATAAGTTGATGAACGACAGTTATAATAGTCAATGAGTGCAATTGTGGATATTATTGCAATGGGTACCTCCTGCATGACCAGATCACGAGCAACCTTCATGGAGTTCTTGCCCACCATCCCGGCGAGGAGGTGCTCAGTGCCAAGGTTCGATGTCATGATGATCACGGTGTTCCTAAAGTCCACTGTCCTGCCTTGCCCATTCATCAGCTTACGGTTGTCGAGGACCTAAAGCAGGGTGTTGAACACGCCGACATGGGCCTTCTCTACCTCATCAAAGAGGATCACATTGTACGGTCTCCTCACTTGTTTGGTCAGCTACCCACCCTCTTCATGGCTGGCATAACTTCAGTCATAGGTAAAAAAAATCCAGCCCATGTCAAAACACGAGCCCATCCCATAACACAATTAAAATACAACATATAGCAAGCATTTTCAGCTACTTATCCAGGTGGTGCTCTGATGAGGTGGGCAACCGAGTGCTGCTCCATGAATGAGCCAGTGGGTTGTTGTAGCCTGCCCTCGACCTCAACACCGCCTCTGTGACGGCGTTCACAGCCTCTGTCTGGCTGACCACCCTCTGGTGAAGCCTGTCAGCCAGGACAACCAGCCTCTCCTTATCGTTATGGCTAAGCCGAGTCACTGTCCACCAGCTTACCAACTGCATGAT
Source organism: Zea luxurians (assembly GCA_029449295.1). Lineage (NCBI taxonomy): Eukaryota > Viridiplantae > Streptophyta > Magnoliopsida > Poales > Poaceae > Zea > Zea luxurians. Next base: position 12,765,443 of record JAOPSE010000079.1, on the reverse strand, counting down.
TGCGTTACCAACAGACGATTTGGCATTGCTATGAAAAGTTTTGTGGTGGTGAACAAGAGCATACCTCTGCAATTTGTTTTGGGCCGACGATTTCGGTGACCATCAGGTTCTCCCCTGTTTCGCTCTCTAGCTTGGAGATCGTGGCGTCGATCATCGTAGTCCATATGTAACTCCTATTATTTCCGGTGCCCATTCAAGGATATCAAGCATCCCTAAGTCCTAAACACAGAGTGGGGCTATAAGAATGAAAGCGTGACTAATTTTAAAAATAGCTTAGAATAGTGCATCAAATATGGATGCCCTTTTTTAGAACATTATTGCAAAATTAAACTCAACATTTCCACTTTTTCTATAAATAAAATAGTAGCACATATCAAAACAGATGCTGATGCTGGAGGAAGAAATATACCTGACATTTTGTTGATGCAGAAACATGTTCATCTGTTAGAGAACCCTTTGTGCCCACATCACCATATGATAGTAATAGCTACAAGTTAACCAATAAATAAATACACAATCTATAGAGCTAAAAACAAGATTGGCATATTTGGCAGAGCTCCTAGAGCAGAACTAAATATTAGGAGCTTAAAAAATTTCTTCGCCTGATTCACTTCCTCCAAAGATTTTATTCCTACTGAATCACTTTCAGACACATTATCAGGGGGCAAGGGGAGCTCTACCAAATAGACATGGACATTCTTTGCCCAGATTCGTGAACGTCCTTAGCTCCATGATGATCTTGAGCTTCGCGGCAGCGTCGAAACCCTCCAGCTTCATGTCGAATGCCTCCTTCTCCTTGGCCTTTGCCTCCTCGCCGACCGCGTCGGGACCTACCCACCGCCGTGAAGTTGTTTGGCGTCGCCTATAAGGATAGCTAGTGGGGGCATCTGGTCGACGCCGAGGTGGTCGCGCAGAGCATTGGCCAGGGAAAAGGCCTTGACGAGGGTGAGCCCACAGGTCATGTTGACGAGCGCGGAGACATGCGAGGTCGGGCTGATGGCGGTGGAGAAGGAAGCAGCGGGGGACGGTGGAGTGAGGTGTAATCAGGCGACAGAGGTGAAGGAGGCGGAGGGAGGAGCAGATCCGGCGCAGAGGGGTAGGAGATCCTCGGATCCGTGGGTGAGGGCTCGGCGCGGGCATAACTGGGGCTGGGTTCACGCACGGGCGTGCACGAGATCGTGTGCGTGCGCGAGATCTGGGGGTGAGGGCACGGCGGACATCCATGCGCGGGCGTGGGAGGGAGCGGTGGGAATGAGTGGGAGGATGTCGCGGGTGGGAGCGAGAGGCAGAACCGTGCACCACAGCGGTGGTGTGGACACCTACACTATATTCTTAAGAGTAGTAGAGATAATGTCTTCTTTTGAGTGTCGCTTCCTCAATGTCTTAGTACAAGTCACTTTAGCATCCTATGATCTACAAACATAAACACTAGCAAACACATTAGTCCACAGGTTATGTTGATCATCAAACACTAAAATCATTTAGACAAATGGGTCGGCGTCCATTTTTCTTACAATCTCCCCCGTTTTGGTGATTGATGACAACACAACTAAAGCAAGCAAATATAACAAACATTTTGATGAAAATATGCAATCTACTTGCTAGGATGCATGAACCCCCACAATGTGAGATTATGGACTTAATCCTCCCTCTAACTCCATAATCCACATACTTCCTATTTTAGACCAAAGATACTTATAGAACCAAAACCACTTGTAACATCAAGATTTTAAATTTTTAAATTGGGTGTTGTTTAGTGTTTGATATAGTTTGAGTTGTTTTGGTCCCTAAAACTTCTATCCTTTGGAATCAAACATCGAAAAGGAAGACGTTAAAAGCATATAGGAAGCAAATAAGACTTGCCCTCTAAAAGATTTACCACTTGTAGCTCTAAAAGATTACTCCCCTAAAAGAGTGTTCTTCCCCTTTGAAAGGGTATTCTCTCCCTTTGTCATAGACAAAGATATACTTCCCCTGTCAGAGATCCTTTACTTAGGAAAAGCACATGAGAAAGAGAGGTGCAAGATATAATTAGATTAGACTAACTCCCCATATGCATAGGTAAAAAAAATATTTTAACAACATATGCATTTATAACAACATGGAAAGCATAAGATATGAAATATAGTCTAATTAAAATTTGGAGAAGACATATAAATGATACCAATTGTGGAATGAAACTACTTGTGACACCAATTGAAGATTTTGAAAATTCTTGTAGATTTGTAGTGGAAGCTTATTGTCTTTCTCCGGGGAATCCATTTTCCTTCAATGAGACTTACTACATATAATAGACTTGAAAAAAAAGTATTAGTCTCAAAGACTTAGATTATAGAGTAATCTCCCCCTGAAAGTGTGCATACAAGTTTTGAATACTTGTAGGAGACATGCACTTTGATTTTGATATCAAGAGGGGTAAATTATCTGTAATCCGAGCTTTGGCACATATAAGTCAAAATGCCACCACTTGGAGAACACCACTAGTAGGATATAAACTTTGAAGCATTAGTGTCATTTACTTAGGAATGTTAAATAAGCTATGTGTCGTGCTTTACTAAGTATTTTAAATCATGTAGGTTTGCTCAAGAATATGAATTGAAAACGAGCATTCCTACCATATGATTGACCTAGTATGCATGCAATTTTGATCAAAAGTAAATACCACATGTAGAACTAGGCATGTAAGGTAAAAACTAGATATAAGAAAATAGATATGCATATCTAAAAGGAAATCAAATAAATCTAGTTACCTTAGTCATGGGTGGAAAATTTGGGTCAAAAATTTTCACTAACGCACTTGGCAATAGACCTGATCCAATAAGATGCATCCCATAATATACATCCCAATTTGTCAAGTCTCCAAATTCCCTGATTTCCTTCGAACTTCTCACTTCCCTCTTGGGATCCAAACCTTCTTGGTGCTTTTCATGGTTGAAATAATCTTCCTTGGCACCCAGATGTGTTTGGCCCCCTTTCCTTTGTTGGTTTGCTTGTTAGCCTTGCTTGCTGTCACCTTTTCATTCTTTTTCTTCTTGATCAAATATGGTGTAGCGGTCTTTTAGTCCATCTTGTTGATGTAGGTGTTGGAGATAATGCTTGTTGGCTTTTGCTTATCCCTGGTCTTCGCCTTGCATTGGTAAGACTTGTGGCCTTACTTGTGGCATAGCCTACAAATCGTAGTTTCTCCCTCCACATTCTTGTTCACCCCGCATTGGTGTTATCCTGAAGGGGTTGGATTTGTTTGGCTTTGCCTTTCTTATTATACAAAGCGTTGCCTAGGCGAGCCACTTCTTGCTTTAATTGCTCTTTCTCCATTGCAATCTCATCTGAACATGTTTCTATAACAACACTCTTAACAAGAACTTGATTGCAGGGATTAGAATCATTAATTAAATCAAAGTAAGAAGTAGACACATCTTTCTTAATGATTTCAAAATTTTAGATTAAAGATGCTCTGGGGCTCCTACCGATGTTTTCTAGCTTAGTAGTTAGCTCATTATTGTGTATTCCATTTTCTCTAGCAAGTTTTCAATAGCTTCTTGAAAGCTAGCTAACTTAGCCTTAAGTTTTTCATTCTTTTTTATAAGGCTATCATCGATAGTTGAGGATGGAGCATTAGACTCTAATTGCTCAATTTTAGTTGTTTGTTCATAATTCAAATTTACAAATTTTTTAACTTTTTCTAGCAAACATTTATAATCATTTTGAAATCTAATCAACTTATTTTTCAAAGTTTTAAGTTGAGCCTTTTGTTTAGTGCAAACATCCTAAAAAATTTAAGGGCATGTGTAAGTTCATCTAAGGAGGGTTTTCCCTCATCATCACATTCATCATCACTATCATCACTAGAGGATGTGATACTTGTTTTACCTGTTGACATAAGGCACATGTGTGATGACCATGAAGAGGGCGATGAAGAGCGGTGGTTGTGCATCCTTGGAGGTTCATCTTTGTTTGAAAAGTCATCCCAAGTTTTGATACTTGTAGGCGCCTTGCCTTTGCTCCTCCTCTTTGTGGGTTCAACCATATTTGGACAGTTGTCCCTGAAGTGGCTCTTCTCCCCGCATGCGAAGCATCCTCCCTTTCTTTGCTTTTTCCTACTAATGTTAAAGAGAAGATCCTCGTCCTGCAGAGGCACACCCATTAGATTAATCTTATGAATCATCCCCATTACCTTTTCGACGTGTCAGATTGTTTCTTCATCCTCGGACAATGATGTTGAGGGTTGATCATCTTCATCATCATCTTCTTCTTCCTCCTCCTCTTCTTCACTTGATGAACTTGGTGTGAGAGCCTTCTTCTTGCCTTTCTCTTTTTCATCACATGCAAAAGCATGTGGCCTTGAAGAAGTTGGCTCCTCTTGACCTATCTTCCGCAACATTTCAAATGCTGCAATCTTTCCTATCACAATTGTCGGGGTCATTGCGCTCAAGTCCTCCATGTTGTGAAGACTGGTGATGATGCTCCCATATCTTTGTTGTGGTAGTAGGAAGATGATCTTCCTCACAATGTCTGCATCACCTAGCATATTAATTCCAATAGAGTTGAGCTCATTGAGGATTAGATTCAAATGAGAATACATGTCTCTAACAAGCTCATTATCTTTCATGGCAAAAGAATTGTAATCATTTAAGACTAGGCAATGTTTTTGCTAACGGACATTGGATGTGCCATCATAGAGCTCATGCAATTTTAGCCAAATCTCATTAGCAATTTTCAATGTAAATACTTGATTGAAAATTTCCATGCTAAGAGATTCATACAAGCAACTTTTGCCTCTAGCATTCAAATGAGTTTTTCTTCACTCGTGGTGAGCTTCTTAGGATTCTTAGGTGGTTTAATCTTGTCACGAGTGACTCTCCAAACACCTAATATGAGAAGTTAGTGTTGTCGAAGTGTGGTGTCCTATAGGTATCCATCCCCTTCCTCTAAAAAGTGTTGGCTTGATTAGCGGTGAAGCTAAAACGTTTCAAATGAGCCAAACCGGGCTCCGATACCACTTGTAGGAAATGGTGACGCCTAAGAGGGGGTGAATTAGGACTTCTAAAACTTCTTTCTAAACTAGGCCATAATTAAATCCCTAGAGCAAAACATATGCAAGTAAACAATCTAGAATGTGCAAACTAAATTTTGTCTAAGTGTTCCTATCTCTACCGCAAAGCCTAAGTTTCAATCCTAAATATTCTAACTAGAAAGAGGAGATTGAAACTTAATTACTTAATATAAATGCGGAAGGTAAAGAGCAAGGTAGAGATGCAAACTCTTGTGGATGACACATGTATTTTTACCGAGGTATCTGGAACCACGCAAGGTTCCAACTAATCCTCGTTGGTGCCCCTACGCAAAGGGTAGCCCACACAAGGGCCAAGCACCTTGGTAGAGTAACTCTGTAGAGAGCCATGGGCCTTCTCCATGAGCAAGTGATGCTCCACTTCTGGCTCCTCTCGGACGCTCCCCGCCGTCTCCACTATCGAGCTTCTGACCGAAACACGGTGGGCCTAGGGATGGCAGCGGGTCGAATTTTGTTCGGATATAATAATACCCGACCCGAAATTGTACCCGAGACTTCTACAAATATCCATACCCACCAAGCCAATCGGGCGAAAAACTGTACCCGTACCCATGTCCACCGGGTATCCACCGGGTATCGGGTATCCAGTGGATATGTTATTGTAGACTAAATAACATTCAGTTAATGTTATAATAAATGCATAAAATATTTTAATTTCCATCTAAGCACCAGTACAACACGAGAATGACTATATTTGGCTACATGTCGATACAATATCTCAATTCATAATTATTGCATCCTATAGATTTAAATTCGAGTACAGAGAATAAAAGCTTAATAAGTTAATGATAGTTGACAGTCATAATATTGTCAATGTCTCATTGGTCTCTAGTGCATTACAGTTGACTGTTAACACAACACAAATTAATATTCATTAATCAACAACACATGCGCCATGGTAAATTGATAAATAAAAACAGCATGCAGCAACCAGCTCCAGCAGCCCATCACATGGTGTATAGTAGCATCAGCATGCTGCTAGCAACAGCAGCCCGTGGTCGTGCCTGTGTCCATGGTGAAGTAGCAGCAACCATCATGCAACAAAACCAGGATTGCTGTGTATTTTTTTTGGCTCCATTCTATTATGGTCCTTATTTTTTAGTGGATGTAGCACATTTAAAAAGGTATATTGATATCTCGGATATCCACTGGATACCCAAGGGTAAAGTATCTTACCCATACCCGACCCGATATATTTCGGGTATCCGACCCGATAGGACCCACGGGTGAGCTTTTTTACCCGTATCCATATCCATAGAGTACGAAACCCGTGGGTATCCATACCCATGGGTCCAATTGCCATCCCTAGGTGGGCCTTATTCCCTCCGGTACACGGTGGCGACTGTGACACAAACTATGTTGTCACGATCTCGCAAGACTCCCGCCCCACTCGGTACAATTACAATGACTCACGCAAGATTCGAGGGGTTGTGTGGTTTTCTAAACTCACTCAACTAACCAGGATTCACCTAGAGCAAGCGCATAAGCGGTCTAACTAACCTAAGCACTTCACAAAGCACCTACGCTAATCACTAAGTGATTCTATTAAGCACTTGGTTGTATGAGCACTTGAAATGTCTACAATATTTCTTGGTATGTTGTTTGGGCTCCCACACCTTCAAATGGCCGGTTGGGTGAAGTATATATGGGCGCCAACTCAAATATAGTCATTGGAGAAGAGCTGTTGCTCTCTACGGCACACCGGACAGTCCGGTGGTAGGCACTGGATAATATGGTGCCATGTCCGATGCACCACTAGCCGTTGGATCTGGCAGGTGAGCGTTGGCGCTGTCAGCCTTGCACCAGACAGTCCGGTGTCACACGAAACAGTCATGTGGCTCTCCTCCACAGTGCCACCAGGAACTAGTCATTGGGCTACTATTCCCTGGTGCACCGGACAGTCTGGTGCTCTCAGTCTACACCTTTAGACTAAGGGGTGGAAGAAAGGCCATTTCACAATCTACCCCTTAGTCTACACCTTTAATTGTGTATAGCTCGTGCGCCGTATTTTCTAAATAAATATGTGTTATTCAAATATGCTAATTATTGTTTTAGTGAGCTTTGTAATTATGTGATAAACATCTTTAATTAGTGATTTCAATAGTTTACATATTATTGTAAATTATTTTTTGGATTATGTTATTATAATCAATTCAATTGTAGATATGTAGGTAAAAGAAAAACTAGATAATCTTTTTCATAACAAAAACATTTAGATAAATAATTGCATGATTGTCTTTGCACAAAGTGTGGTTTAAATATTAATGAAAGTCTTATATGTTTTATGCATAAATAATGTCTACTCAAACTAAGAAAGAACATAGTTTTCTAATAGTATTAAAATGACTTAATTAGGAGCTTATACCTTCATAATAAATAAAATGATAGTTTATATTGTCGAACATAGTTTTCTTATTAATGAACTAGATCATTTGTTCCTAATTTAAAATGACCTAATTAGTTTTCTAGGTATGATTAATATGTCCATCAAATTGACTCCATATTATTTATATATCACTTAGTTTTTTAAAGGATAAAATAATGAAATTAGTGTTAATGTTCTTTTTTAATTAAAATGTTAGTTTACATATTGTTTTGTATATAATTTTCTTAATAATAATAGAAGTTATGTGTTTTCTTAAATAAAAGTGTTATTTCATTATCTCTTACATAGAACATATTTAGACTTTAATCTTAGCTTTTCATAAGTAAATATTTAATAATGTTATAATGTGTTTTATCATCTTATGAACCCTTAATCTTAGACATACCACATATGCTTTTATAAAAGATTAAAATGGTAAATCTAATATTTGTATATTTATAATTAAGATATTTTCAAGCTTAGGTCTTGTTTTAAAAAATATAAACCAAGCTTTTTCAAAATAGCGTATTTTTATAACCATTGTTTATGATGTTTTTTGGAAAACAAATGCTCCTTTCGCTATGCTTGCTTTTAACTCTGTCTATGGTAAATATTGTATGTTATTGAGTGGTGTTTGTTTCTTCTTGTTTGCTATGTGATGTTTAGAGATTGCTCCAGTGGTCGAGAATCAGGATCTATTCCGTGGATGGGCCTCAGGTTTTCTATCACCAATGCAAGTGGACTTTACCCCTTGCATATTATGTTTGAACCTAATCAACACATGATATTCAATTGGAATGGGGCATCTGCTATGCTCTTATATTCCAGTTCAGGTAGATTGGATAGGGACATAGTTCCCATGCTTTTCCCTGTGGACTAGGTATAAGGTTAAGTTGCGTCAGATGACTCTATGTAGTGACCATTTTCAACATTCACATAGTGACGACTCTAGGGAAAATCCTCGTAGTGAGACCCTAGACACTCACCTTGGGTGGCGGCACGCGCACCACCGCCACCCAGATCTTGGCGTCCGGGCAAGAAGGGTCCCGCTGCCACTTTCCCTAGAGTCCAGATGACGTCTGGCAGCCTCCTCTAGCGATGTCGAGGAGGGAGAAAGGGGTAGAGAGAGGTGGTGATGGCTAGGGTTTAGGCTGCCTTCGGAAAGTGGTTGTATCATTTATCCTTGCTTTACTAGTTCATGATTATCTTATTTCACTCTTGACCCACAATAATAATATCTTTATCTTGTTTAACTTCTTGCTATATGTCACACCCGGCTTTAAGGAACAAAGCCAGGTGCATCTCATACATGCGCCAAGAAGACAACATATATAATAACAGAGTGTATAGAGATAAATGTCACAATAATCAGAGTATTTATTACATAGTGTAAGTCTTATTACAAAATAAAAGATAAATATAAAACGAACTAAGGATCGTCCTTGGCGCTAATGTCAACTGAGAAACGCCACCTAGATCAGGTCGAACTCCTTGCTTTGTGGCTCCTCCTGAACCACCTGCTCTTCTCCTGTGAGGGGTGTGAGACAGCAAGGGTGAGCTCACACATGATCATAGCTCAACAAGTTGTGGAGAACCAGTGGGCATGAAATCGCCAAAGGTGGGAGTTCATGTGATGTGTAAGGCTAATCAATGACAGGGGTTAAAGCTGAGCATTGCTTTTAAGTAGTTGGTCAAAATTTTATTAGCAGTTACTAAGTGTAAGTAAATACCAAACCTTAAATAAAGTAATAGAACAAAATTAATAATAAACCCATGCAATGCAAATGACAGAATTGAATTTAAGTTCCATAATTTAATCATGCGAGAGTCCTGAGCTGCTCTTGACCGTGAGTTCGGCTAGTATACCAGTTTTACACTCTGCAGAGGTTGTACCCTTTACCCATAAGTCGTGTATCCCATGTCGCCAGGGTTAGCTAGATCCTTAGACACTATCGAGGTGAATGGCTAGGGATCCACTACGAGGCCTTTACAAAGTTTCACTAGCTTCCGAAAACCCGCTACAGTTTATGGGAAGAGCACTTGCAAGAATCTCTCGTCTGACCGCCATCGCAGCAAAATCAACCCGAGAACCTCCTTGCATGCAACTCCCCTACTACCCTTGCCCCTTTCGGGTAAGGTAGTCTTCCACTAGCTTTCCTAATTAGTTAGCCAAGGGGTCCCATTCCTCCCTTGTGGTGGCACGTGTTTCTCAAGTTAAGCTCCATATTCCAATAAACAATATTATAATGATCTTGACATGAACATAAATAAAATAACAAAATAACTGGAACATGGATATAATGAAATATTAACCCAAAACCATGTAAAGCAATAGCATAACTACCCATATGATTCAGGGGTAAACAAGGTAAAATGGATAAACAGACTAGGGTGACCTATTGGGTCCCATCAAAATTAAACCTATGCATTGAATTGTGACAATAAAGAATATTATTGGGTAACAAAAGTGGATCAAGGGCACAACTTGCCTGGCACTTGAGATTCCAGTTACCAGGGTGATTCTTCAGATCCTCGAGACCTCACTGCTAGTCGTAGCAATACAAACAAACATGGTATAGATAAAATTAACATCACACCAAACATAAGTACAAACTGAATAATAATATTCTACGCTGCGTCACGAGATCGTGGGATCGAGAACTACTAAGGTCGGAGTTATAATTAAGGAGTTATGATTTATAAAAGATCTGTGTGATTAAAATATTAAACTATATTATAATTTGGTTAACATAAATCATATGAGAGGTCATTCTATAAATAATTATCTCAACTTTAATCTAAGTTATAAATTTACCATAACTCATCTTCTATTACATTAATAAGCAGATTAACAAAACTAATCAACATAAGTTAAATACAGATCTAATTATAAAATAATGAGACATGGTATAATAAATGTTATTATTGTATAGTGAATATTTATACGAGACTAACGCAACTTGAACGGGTCAAATCGGAGTTAAAACGGAGGAGTTACGAATTTCCTAAGGTTTTATGTATTCAATACAAGATTAATCAAGAGATTAATTTTAATACAGTTTTCATGTAAACATAGTGACACTATATGATGAACAATAATATTACAAAATTATAGAAACTGGAATGGATCAATTTGGAGTTCATATGAATTTTCTATGAATTATACAAGTTTTACCATTATTTTTATATACAAAACCAATTTCTAAATCTCTTTTTTCGGTTTTATTTAATTCCTGGACTGTGCCTCAATAATTAGAAAGTTCAGGGTCCACTGCGCAAAACTTTCTAGACTCAGCGCACAGTATCCCTAGACTGCGGGTTGATATCCAACATCTGCAGGGTCTCTTTACTAAAAAGCCACGGCCGAAGAGGTATTTTGAATTGTGACCATCCGATTAGACATCGACGCAGCAGATTGGATCGGAGCGAGTAACTCTCCCGTACCCACGCACGCCCCACCGATCTCGATCGGACGGTGGACAATCGCGGAGCCAAGGGCGCACGAGGATCTAATTTAAGCCGTTGAGTACGTGATCAATGGCCATGATCTCACAAGTGAAAAGGGTATGCGGTGATGATCCTGGCCCCTAATCCGTGAATCCATGGCTCAAAACCTCACACGCTCGCATCTAATCACAATCGCATGATGGATATCCAACGGCCCCACGCATCATCTTCTTCCCTCTCCCAACAACTCACCTCCCCCGATGGCACCCCCACCGCCGACGAACACGTGCCGCCGGTGATGGCCAATAGGGCCCGCTACTGCACCAAACCCTAATTAAAAGGTCCTACACATTCGTAAGGAGAAAGCGAGTCGGTTGGAAGCTATCTCACCGGTGACTAGGCGTTGGTTGAAACTGCTCACGCACTGCGCGGGTTTGCAGCCACGAACAAGCAATGGCGAGGAATTGCCGCTGAGCCCATGATCCCCAATATCCTTGGTCGACACCGCTGCGAGCGCAACCCCACGGCGAAGCTCCCGAGTCCAACACCAGCGTCGAGTCACCGCCCAGGCCGAGGATGGCGGGGCGGTCACCTCAAAACTATCCTAACGAGGACTTTTACACATAGGGACTTGGCTCAGTGGCCTAGGGTATGGTCAGCGCGGTCGGGGAACTCTCCCATCATATAGGTGCAAGGACCGGTTAGTTGAGCCATCCCCGAGTGCAGTGCGCCTGGTGGTTACGGTGGCGACTGTTCTAGCGTGCAGGATTCGCAGCTCGCAGACGAATCCGACTGATGGGGTCCACCAACCACAGACAACGCTAGGTGCCATACCGACTGAGAACGAACCACGGGACCCATCTGTCGGCGCATCGGATCCCCGCCACAGGCGAGTAGCGACTGATGGCCAGGGCCCGCATGCCAGGGATGCAGGGGATGATAGAGGTCTGCCCGACGGGACCCACATGTCGGCGCCAGGTTCAGTAGAGTGGGCTGCGCAAGGAGGGGAAGTGGGCCGGAATTAGGTATTTTGGCCTAGGTAGGGTTTTTCTCCTTTTCTTTTTCTTTATGTTCTCTTTTCCTTTCTTTTTGCTCATTTTGAAATCCAAATTTTGAATTTCCAATTTTGTGGCTAATTTGTACTCAACTTTTGGAGTTATGATTCAAACATGTCATGGTGGGATGAATTTTATTTATTTATATATTTATTTTGTATTACCTAATATTCTTTCTCTCTTTTCTATATTCTTGAATTTCTTTTAGATCTTAAATTCCACTTTGGACTTTAACTTATTTCTTTTTACAATATTTTTATATTATCACAAAATGCACACAAAATAAAATCCCAGCATGATGCATGTATTATTTTTAGGTGTCTTTTGTTATTTATTTATTTGTTTAAGTGAGGTGTTCACATGGGATGGTGAATAGAGATAACACATATATAGTTAAAGGAAACATTATTTCTCCTTATATTTCCTTACAAATTGGGTATTACAAATCCTACCCTCCTTAACAAGAACCTCGTCCCCGAGATTTGGGAAGGACTAGGGAAAAGATGGGGAAAAATAGGGAAAAGATGGGGGAAAATCTATTCGAAGCTCTTCTTCTCTTTCCCAAGTGGCTTCATCTTCTCCATGATGACTCCATTGCACTTCGCACATCTTTATTACCTTATTCCTTGTAACTCGAGTCAATATATCCAGAATCTTAACAGGATACTCTGTGTAAGTCAAATCACCCCGAACACTGAGCTCTTCCATTGGTAACTGTTTCTCAGGGACATGGAGACACTTCTTAAGTTGAGACACGTGAATTACATTATACACATCAGATATATTATCAGGTAGCTCGAGTTGATAGGCCATCTCTCCAACTCGCCTAAAAACTCTGAAGGGTCTAATAAAGCGAGGGGACAATTTGCCCTTAACATTAAATCTCCTCATTCCATGAAGTGGTGACGCCTTAGGGTACACATGATCACCTTCCTCAAATTCCAGTGGTCTTCTTCTATTATCAGCGTAGCTCTTTTGTCTGGTCTGAGCTACCCTCAAATTCTCCCGAATTATACATACTTGTTCTTCTGCTTCTTGAATAAGTTCAGGTCCAAAGAACTGTCTTTCTCCAGTCTGATCCCAATATAGAAGAGTCCTGCATTTCCTGCCATATAGAGTCTCGAACGGTGACATCTTCAGACTGACCTGGTAACTATTATTATATGAGAACTCAGCATAAGGTAGACTCTTGTCCCAACTACTACCAAGCTGAAGGGCACAAGCTCTCAACACGTCCTCCAATACTTGATTAGTCCTTTCAGTCTGTCCATTAGTCTGAGGATGGTAGGCCGAACTAAAATTCAACTTCGTATCCATATTCTCATGAAAACATTTTCTAAAATCTGGAGGTAAACTGTGATCCTCTATCTGAAACGATCTTCTTCGGTACACCATGTAGAGACATAATCCGAGCCATATATAACTCTACAAATTGAGATCCCTTATAAGTAGTCTTGACCAGAATGAAATGAGCCACTTTGGTCAGTCTATCCACAATAACCCATCTAGAATCATATCCTTTCAAGGTGCGAGGCAATCCAGTAATGAAGTCCTTACCAATCTCTTCCCACTTCCACTCGGGTATCTTCAGTGGATGCAATAGTCCAGCTGGCCTCTGGTGTTTAGCCTTCACTCTTTAACACATATCGCACATAACCACATGTGCAGCCACATCTATCTTCAATCCATACCACCAATACTTCCGCTTTAAATCCTGATACATCTTGGTACTACCAAGATAAATAGAATAATCCGAATCATGGGCCTCCTTTAAAATAGTCTCACGAAGGCTTTCAATATCAGGAACACATATCCGATCCTTGAACCATACGGTGCCTTCCTCATCCTCCATGAATTCCGGACCTCGACCTTTAGTAACCAAATCCTTAATCTCTTGTATTTTAGCATCACCAATCTATCCTTTTGCGGATTTCTTGCTCCAAGGTAGGTTCCACATCAATAATAACTCCTGCAGTGTGAGCAACTATCCCCAGGTTAAGTCTCCTAAAATCCTCAACAATCTCATCGGGTAGCTGGGCAACAACAGCTGAATGAACATGCTCCTTTCGACTCAAGGCATCTGCAACCAAATTTGCCTTGCCCGGGTGATAGTGAATCTCCAAATCATAATCCTTAATAAGCTCCAACCAACGGTGTTGCCTAAGGTTGAGATCCTTCTGAGTGAATATATACTTCAAACTCTTATGATCCGTGTATACTTGACACTTGTTTCTCATAATATAATGTCTCCAAATCTTAAGCGCATGCACAACGGCTGCTAGTTCTAAGTCATGAGTGGGTAGTTCAACTCGTGTTTCCGCAACTAACGAGACGCGTAGGCAATCACATGTCCTTCTTGCATGAGCACACATCCCAAGCCTTGGCCACATGCATCACAATAAATATCAAATCCCTTCTGTAGATCTAGCATAACCAACACTGGTGGCGACATCAACCTCTTCTTTAATTGATCAAAGCTATCTTGGCACTTCTCATCCCACTTGAACTCTCTTCCCTTCTCCAGAAGCGACGTCATGGGCTTAGCAATCTTAGAAAATCCTTCAATAAATCTTCGATAATATCCTGCAAGTCCCAAGAAACTCCAAATCTCTATAACTATAGTGGGTATGCTCCACACCACTATCTCCTTGACTTTAGCAGGATCCAGTGATATCCCTCCATTAGAAATGATATGTCCAAGGAATGGCACCTCACCAATCCAAAACTCGCACTTGCTAAACTTGGCATAGAGTTGATTATCTCGTAGCTTCTGTAGCACCAATCTCAGATGTTCCTCATGATCACTATCACTCTTGGAATAGATAAGAATATCGTCGATGAATACCACGACGAATCTATCCAAATACTCCATAAACACCTTATTCATCAAGTTCATAAAATAAGCTGGTGCATTGGTTAGTCCAAATGACATAACGATGAACTCATATAATCCATATCGAGTCGAGAAAGTCGTCTTGGGAATATTCGATGGCCTAATCCTCATCTGATGGTAACTTGATCGGAGATCAATCTTCGAGAATACCCTTGCACCTCTCATTTGATCAAATAAATCCTCAATGCGGGGTAATGGATACTTGTTCTTCACAGTAACATCATTAAGAGATCTATAATCCACACACATCCGTTGTGATCCATCCTTCTTCTGTACAAACAGAATCGGCGTTCCCCAAGGTGAGGAACTCAGACGAATGTACCCAGCCTTTTGCAACTCCGTTAACTATTTCTTAATTTCCTTTAACTCCTCTACAGACATCCTGTATGGCCATTTAGAAATAGGGGCAGTTCCAGGTAAGAGATCAATAACAAACTCAACTTCTCTATCAGGTGGCATCCCTGGCAACTCCTCTGGAAAGACATCCAGAAAATCCCTAACTGCACGGATGTTGCCACCCACAAACTTCTCATCTACTAAGAATGTCGCTAATCTGATGGTGGTAGTTATTGCAATTTCAACTTCGAATCTTTCTCCTTTGGAACTGGTGAGTTCTAAGGTTCCCTTAGCACAGTGTATATACTGCCTTTGCCTTTCTTAACCATGACATACCAAGGATCACGTCTATAGTGCTCTCTTCTAACACTATAGGGATAGCCCATCTGGGTTAGAAATACAGGGTAAGAAAGGAAGAATTATAGACAAGGCGAGTAATTACGAGGAATGTTACTGTGGGGGATTTATTAGCTAAGTAGATTAGTGTGTCACCTACTAAAGTTAATTCATTACCTTATGTTGGTACATGCTAAGATGCCCGTCTATACTATTTCAATCAATCAAAGAAGCAAATCAGGCATTGATCATCAGAACAACCAACCAACATTGTTTAATAGAGAAAATAGTTTTAATTTTGTCTTGGGTTTCCTATCTCTAAAAAGGTTCATAAATGTAGGATTCCAAGGTGTGAAATCCATCTTGTCTTAGAGCAGAAAAGATAAGAGTAATCAGAGTATGACAGAAGGTGAGACAGGATCAAGATAAGGTAAGTATAGAATGAATCAGAGTAAGGTAAGTAGGTAAGGGTTGTCCATTTCTATCTAGGTTTCGTCCTACAGTCAACATTTCCTCTGATACCACTTCTGTCACACCCGGCTTTAAGGAACAAAGCCAGGTGCATCTCATACATGCGCCAAGAAGACAACATATATAATAACAGAGTGTATAGAGATAAATGTCACAATAATCAAAGTATTTATTACATAGCGGAAGTCTTATTATAAAATAAAAGATAAATATAAAACGAACTAAGGATCGTCCTTGGCGCCAATGTCAACTGAGAAACGCCACCTAGATCAGGTCGAACTCCTCGCTTTGTGGCTCCTCCTGAACCACCTGCTCTTCTCCTGTAGAGGGTGTGAGACAGCAAGGGTGAGCTCACACATGATCATAGCTCAACAAGTTGTGGGGAACCAGTGGGCATGAACTCGCCAAAGGTGGGAGTTCATGTGATGTGTAAGGCTAATCAATGACAGGGGTTAAAGCTGATCATTGCTTTTAAGTAGTTGGTCAAAATTTTATTAGCAGTTACTAAGTGTAAGTAAATACCAAACCTTAAATAAAGTAATAGAACAAAATTAATAATAAACCCATGCAATGCAAATGACATAATTGAATTTAAGTTCTATAATTTAATCATGCGAGAGTCTTGAGCTGCTCTTGACCGTGAGCTCGGCTAGTATACCAGTTTTACACTCTACAGAGGTTCTACCCTTTACCCACAAGTCGTGTATCCCATGTCGCCAGGGTTAGCTAGACCCTTAGACACTACCGAGGTGAATGGCTAGGGATCCACTACGAGGCCTTTACAAAGTTCCACTAGCTTCTGAAAACCCGCTACAGTTTATGGGAAGAGCACTTGCAAGAATCCCTCGTCTAACCGCCATCGCAGCAAAATTAACCCGAGAACATCCTTGCATGCAACTCCCCTACTGCCCTTGCCCCTTTCGGGTAAGGTAGTCTTCCACTAGCTTTCCTAATTAGTTAGCCAAGGGGTCCCATTCCTCCCTTGTGGTGGCACGTGTTTCTCAAGTTAAGCTCCATATTCCAATTAATAATAATATATTATCTTGACATGAACATAAATAAAATAACAAAATAACTGGAACATGGATATAATGAAATATTAACCCAAAACCATGTAAAGCAATAGCATAACTACCCATGTGATTCAGGGGTAAACAAGGTAAAATGGATAAACAGACTAGGGTGACCTATTGGGTCCCATCAAAATTAAACCTATGCATTGAATTGTGACAATAAAGAATATTATTGGGTAACAAAAGTGGATCAAGAGCACAACTTGCCTGGCACTTGAGATTCCAGTTACCAGGGTGATTCTTCAGATCCTCGAGACCTCACTGCTAGTCGTAGCAATACAAACAAACATAGTTTAGATAAAATTAACATCACACCAAACATAAGTACAAACTGAATAATAATATTCTACGCTGCGTCACGAGATCGTGGGATCGAGAACTACTAAGGTCGGAGTTATAATTAAGGAGCTATGGTTTATAAAAGATCTATGTGATTAAAATATTAAACTATATTATAATTTGGTTAACATAAATCATATGAGAGGTCATTCTATAAATAATTATCTCAACTTTAATCTAAGTTATAAATTTACCATAACTCATCTTCTATTACATTAATAAGCAGATTAACAAAACTAATCAACATAAGTTAAATACAGATCTAATTATAAAATAATGAGACATGGTATAATAAATGTTATTATTGTATAGTAAATATTTATACGAGACTAACGCAACTTGAACTGGTCAAATCGGAGTTAAAACGGAGGAGTTACGATTTTCCTAAGGTTTTATGTATTCAATACAAGATTAATCAAGAGATTAATTTTAATACAGTTTTTATGTAAAAACAGTGGCACTATATGATGAGCAATAATATTACAAAATTATAGAAACTGGAATAGATCAATTTGGAGTTCATATGAATTTTCTATGAATTATACAAGTTTTACCATTATTTTTATATTCAAAATCAATTTCTAAATCTCTTTTTCCTGTTTTATTTAATTTCTAGACTGCGCCTCTATAATTAGAAAGTTCAGGGTCCACTACGCAAAACTTTCTAGACTCAGCGCACAGTAGCCCTAGACTGTGGGTTGACATCCAACATCTGCAGGGTCTCTTTACTAAAAAGCCACGACCGAAGAGGTATCGTTGAATTGTGACCGTCCGATTAGACATCGACGCAGCAGATTGGATCGGAGCAAGTAACTCTCCCACGCCCACGCACGCCCCACCGATCTCGATCAGATGGTGGACAATCGCGGAGCCAAGGGCGCACGAGGATCTAATCTAAGCCGTTGAGTCCATGGCTCAAAACCTCACACGTCCGCATCTAATCCTAACCGCACGATGGATATCCAACGGCCCCACGCATCATCTTCTTCCCTCTCCCAATAACTCACCTCCCCAGACGGCACCCCCACCACCGACAAACACGTGCCGCCGGTGATGGCCAATCGGGCCCGCTACTGCACTAAACCCTAATTAAAAGGTCCTACACGTTCATAAGGAGAAAGCGAGTCAGTTGGAAGCTATCTCACCGGTGTCTAGGCGTTGGTTGATGCTGCTCACGCACCGCGCGGGTTTGCGGCCACGAACAAGCAATGGCGAGGAATTGTCGTTGAGCCGATGATCCCCGATATCCTTGGTTGACACCGCTGCGAGCGCAACCCCACGGCGAAGCTCCCGAGTCCAACACCGGCGTCAAGTCACCGCCCAGGCCGAGGATGGTGGGGCAGTCACCTCAAAACTATCCTAATGGGGACTTTTACACATAGGGACTTGGCTCGGTGGCCTGAGGTATGGTCAGCGCGGTCGGGGAACCCTCCCATCATATAGGCGCAAGGACCGGTTAGTTGAGCCATCCCCGAGAGCAGCGCGCCTGGTGGTTACAGCGGCGACTATTCCAGCGCGGAGGATTCGCAGCTCACGGACGAATCCGACTGATGGGGTCCACCAACCAGAGACAACGCCAGGTGCCATACCGACTGAGACCGAACCACGGGACCCATCTATCGGCGCATCGGATCCCCGCCACGGGCGAGCAGCGACTGATGGCCAGGGCCCGCGTGCCAGGGATGCAAGGGATGAGAGAGGTCTGCCCGACGGGACCCACATGTCGGTGCCAGGTTCAGTAGAGTGGGCTGCGCAAGGAGGGGAAGTGGGCCGGAATTAGGTATTTTGGCCCAGGTAGGGGTTTTCTCCTTTTCTTTTTCTTTATGTTCTCTTTTCCTTTCTTTTTGCTCATTTTGAAATCCAAATTTTGAATTTCCAATTTTGTGGCTAATTTGTACTCAACTTTTGGAGTTATGATTCAAACATGTCATGGTGAGATGAATTTTATTTATTTATATATTTATTTTGTTTTACCTAATATTCTTTCTCTCTTTTCTATATTCTTGAATTTCTTTTAGATCTTAAATTCCACTTTAGACTTTAACTTATTTCTTTTTACAATATTTTTATATTATCACAAAATGCACACAAAATAAAATCCTAGCATGATGCATGTATTATTTTTAGGTGTCTTTTGTTATTTATTTATTTGTTTAAGTGTGGTGTTCACATGGGATGGTGAATAGAGATAACACATATATAGTTAAAGGAAACATTATTTCTCCTTATATTTCCTTACAAATTGGGTATTACACTATATCTAATCCAACTCCTTGATTTTATAACCTCTTTCCTTGCTTTTCAAAAACCCATAAGAAGTCGTTTTTCCTTAAGAAATATTCCTTTTGATTGATCAAGTAGCATCGAGCTATGTTGTGCTAGTGTGCTTGACTTCCTATTAGTTATCTTTGTGACCATGTTTGATTTGCTTCTTTGTAATGAGTGTTGGTGTATTGTGTGACTTCTATCCACAGTGGCATCAGTTTACTAGTTTACTAGGTAAAACCTTGGATAGTGGGGTTTTCTCTGCTCTCTATACCCTCTTTTCGCTCAATCTTTTCATCCCCTCCTTCCTTCCTATACCCAAATAAGAGAATAAAATCAGTTTTAGCTGTTTAAGATATAGACTCCCAATCAGCCATCATCCGTTGTTAATCAAGCAAAGTTGACATGTAAAGAGCTCAAAGCAAGAGGTGCTTGCTATTATTGCAAGGATGAAGGACATATCATCTGACAACGCCAAGAAGCATCTACATAATTTCAATTAATTTAAGGAAGTCTTCATATTGTTGATGAAAACAATCCAAACAATTGATGAATTAGCCATTGGGACGAAGATTTATAGTTTTTGGCTCCACCACCCACAAGGACCCTCTTGCCATGATGGGGCCAAGACGGCTTAAGAGCCCTATAGGGCTCGTGGTCTCGCAACAGCTATAGAGGATGTGATTAAAAAAACACTACATTTGCATCATGTATGTGATTAAATAATTATTGCATCCATCATCATATATATCAACAGAGCAAACAGGCAATACACATCTGTAATCTGTGACAGAAATCCTACATGCGCGGCCATTTTTCAAACGCCAGGATAATCTAAAGAAACAAGGATCAATGTCCTGACAAGTGTGGCCATTTTTCATACAAAAGAATCCAACAGCCAAAGTAGCTACGATCACTTCAAATACCAGAATAATGTAAAGAAGCAAGGACAAACGATCACTTCAAACAGCAAATAGAGTTGGAGATGAAATGAGGCGGTGCTTTTTGGCGCGTAGATGGGAGAAGTAGCAGGCAGGGAACGAGATGAATTGAGGCGGGTGCATATGCGTGGGAGATTGATAATTCGGAAATGTTTTTGGAAATGAAATTAAGGAGCTGTTCGAGATGCCCTTAGGCTGACGAAGATGCATGTCTCGATCCACCGCCAAAAATACAGGAAAAAGAAAAGATATGGCGGTAATATATATAGTCATAGAAATCTCCGTGGCATGCAGCGGCAAAGACGCGATAAATAAAACAAGCCGAAGACGGGATTCTCTCCAGATCGCCGCCTATCTAACATGCATGTTTGCGTTTTTGCTACCAACAGCTACTATGTGATATATAATATCAAAAACATACCCGGACGAGAGATTTATTACTTCTTATTATATATATAAGATGCAGAGGATCAGCGCTCGATCATTGATGTCTATCCTATCCAATAATTATTAATCCATCCACCGCGTTCGAACACATAGCAGCGAGTTTTAGTCAATACCAACTGTTGGAATCGATCCGCAGACATGCGGCGTGCCCACTCAGACCGTCGAGCAATGACACACGCGCCCGAATACATAACAACGGGTTTTAGGTATGTTGACCAAATACTTCCATTAAAAAGCTAACATATTATGGGTTGCACCCTCAATCATATAAATCATACTTGTCCACCTACAACACACAATTTGGAATTATTCCCAACAATCTCCCCTTCACACATTGTGAGCCGAGATTTGTCCGAGAATGCTCTAGACCAACCTGAGCTCTGATACTAATTGTTAGAACCGGACCACCGACACATGACGTACTCATCGGGTCACCGCACACATGGCACGCCCACCTAGGCCATTGGGCCACGACACACGCGTCCGAACGCATACCAATGAGCTTTAGGTCTATTGGGCCAACACCCCAAAAAGCTAGGGGTTGCACCCTCAACCATATAGAACCAGATCGCTGACACATGGCACGCCCACCGGGTCACTCGCACACAAGGCGCGCCCTACCAGGCCGTCGGGCCATGTCACATGTGCTCGAACACATAGCAGCAGGTTTTAGATCGATTCCAATTGTTGGAACTGGACCGCCAACACACGACATGCCCGCTGGGTCGCCCGCACACACGGCGCGCCCACCTAGGTCGTCGGGCCACGACACACACACTCGAATGCATAGCATCGGGTTTTAGCTATGTTGGGTCAATACTCCCCCTAAAAAGCTAGCCCAGTAGTGGATTACACACTTAACCATATAAACCATGCTTGCCCACCCAAAACACACAATGTGGGATTATTTCCAACATGGACGTGGAAAACACTATTTTATATTGTATATTACACTATTTACAGGGTGCAGTTTGAAATAGGGTGTGAGATAGACATTGTCGGTGTTTCGAACCAGCTCCAACAAGTAAATTTGTCTATGTGCGTTCTGTGGTCCGGATGGTGTGCCTAGTGGGCGCGAGATTTATACTAGTTCGGGCAGAACATCCCTACATCCCGTCTTCGCGCGGCTCGCGCTACCTGCACCTTTGTTGCTCAATGCTTGCAGTAGGGGTTACAAGCGGGCAAGAGAGGGAGGACCTCCCAAGTATCTTATGAGTGATTACAGCTTAGGACTACGAATATGGTGCTCTCTATGAAGCCTTGAGCGCCATGGTGGCCCGCTCTTTGGCTTCGGCCTCCGTGGTCCTCTAGGTCTTCTGGTGTGGTCATCCATTTGTGTCTGTCTTTGTCTCTCTATGTGTGTGTGTCCATCTTACGTCTCCTCCTGCGTCCGTGGCCGACCTCCCCCTTTTTTAGGCCAAGGTGGGGGTCGGCTATCGATAGCTTTTTAAGGAAGGAGCTATGGCGCTATGGTAAAAACGGGGTGTTCTACCTCGATAAAATCGTGCTTGTCCGCATGTGCCTCGGCCGTTTGGGCTTCCCTAGTCGCGCCCAGTGGGCGGTGAAGACCTTCGGCATCATCATTGTCGCCTCTATGTCACGCCGACCCTTAGCCTCCGTAGCCTAGGTCTCGGTGCATCTCATCGTGTTGCGGGCCCTGCAGACAGCCAGTGCGATCAACCCTAGGGTTGATAGGTCATGAGTGGGCTGCAGGCCTAGGGCCCGTAGGTCATGAGTGGAAAGTGGACCGACTCTCCCACTGTGGCTTGGTGCTAGACACAGTTAATGCAGTCGGTCACTTATGGCGGGTCAGTCCTAGGTTAGGTATGGAATCCATGCGACCATCTCGGGATTCCGTGATCGAAGGATTCACTCGCCCTGACCTCCCGGATGGCGCTTATCGTTGGCCGCATTCATGAGCTGGCGGCTGACGTGTTCTGGCTCGGGGTCAACCAGGCCCTGGTCATTACTCGGTCTCATTATGAGGACTCGATCAAGCTGGATTGAATTTGTATCAGGTATGCCAACGGATGGCGAGACGGTAAGCTTGAAGATTTGGGAGCGTCGGTCGAACCCTTTGCCTAATGCCTGATAGATAGGCATGCATATTTCGTGTTTCCTAAGACGAAATGACAAGGATTAATTTTTCCCAAGTGAATTGTAAGAGCAAGAATAAATTAATAAATGTTGCCAAGGTTTTGTGCTCCTTTTCCTGCTTCATTCTTGTTAGCGGTCATCCTACCATGACTGGTATCCGTGATTTCTCATGACTCTCGAATCCACTAGTGGCCATCATGGTAGCCTTCGAGGCGTAAGCGTTCGCAGTCACGACTAGCTTCCTTGATGGGACCTTCTATTCGCGTCATTCGTCCCTTAGGTCCGTTCTAACGAAGATGAAGGCAGGGTCACCTCGTTCATCTCTCTCCTTTAAGGTTCGATTGCAGGTGCCTTAGGTTATGTTCTCTTGGGGGCCTTCCGTCGAGGGTCCCGTGGGAGGGAGGCATAGTGCGGCGACGCGTTTCGCTGAGCATCCTTCCACGTAAAATAAGAAAACTTGAAAGAATTAGTTTTGGAAGGGAATTGAAGTGTAGTTCGTTTATAGGTGGGGGTTCCCACTCATCACTTCGTTGATCTCTTTGTCGTTCGTCCCATTCCTCCGGCGTCCAGCGGGCTACCGACCCTGTGAGCTATCGAGGGGCAAGAAATAGAAAGATAGAGAGAGAAAGCGAACCGGGCCTAGGTTGGGGTTCGCTACCCTTTTCCTATGTCTGACACCGAAACAGCTTTGAAACCACATTTTTTTCATAACCACTGAGAAATTACAAGCAGGATGTGAATCTGCTCATGCTGAGAACTACTGGGGGATCTTGGCAGAGACATCACGATTGATGATTCCTTCGACTCCTACCGCGCATGGCACCCCATTTCGTCAGTGCCACCGATGGCGTCTGTCCTTCTAGGGGTAGGGGTCGTGAGGGTTAGGCGCCCCTCACTCTCCCCATCGCTGGGAAGGTCCACCCTCGCTACTCGTTGGGGAGCTAGGGTCCAAGCCTGAGTTTGAGGAGAGGGCATCGAAGATAAGGTCCCCATCGTCATCGACCATCCCAATGAACTCCAAGTCATCGGTAGTAGGGAGATGGTCGTGAGCTATGAGGCCACAATCAGCCCTGGGGCATGATGTAGGTGGGGCGGAAACGCCTCGAGGATGTCACTGGAGCTATCATGGAGAGCCAACCTTTCGTCGTTGCATAGCGCGGAGAGACTTGCTTAGGACAAGAAGAAGGTCCACAGATCATTGTATAGTGGGTCGGGTCCATATGGATCATGATCTTCCGCCTTATCTTGTCACCCTCAAAGGGCGAGGTCTATCCTTGGCCCTCATCTTGCTTCTACGGAGCGAGGCGGAGGCCACCGAGGGCCTTCGCGATGGTGTCGAGGTCGCTGGGCAGACGAGGCCAAGTTTCTAGGGCTCTGACCATCTCCCCTGCGCTGTTGATGATGAATTCGAGGCTCCTAAAACGGATGGTCATTCCTAGGGTCTAGATGGCGTGGCAATAGGCCATCCGGAGCTTGGAGAAGTCGTCGAGAATGTGCAAGGCCCCTACCTAGCGTGCTAACTATCAGTGTTTCAAACTAGCTCCAACAAGTAAGTTTGTTTGTTTGTGTTCCATGGTTCAGATGGTGTGCCCAGTGGGCACAAGATTTATACTAGTACATATAGAATGTCCCTACATCCAGTCTTCGGCTACTCGCGGTACCGACACCTTTGCTGCTCAATACTCGTAGTTGGGTTTACAAGTAGACGAGAGAGGGAGAAGCTCCCAAGTATTTTATGCATGGTTAGACCTAAGGACTACAAATCTGGTGTTGTCTACTAAGCCTTGGGCGTCGTGGTGGTCCGCTCCTTGGCTTCGACCTCCGTGGTCCTCTAGGTCTTCTAGTGTGGTCATCCGTCTGTGTCCATCTTCGCCTCTCTGTGCGCATGTCCTTCTTGTGTCTCCTCCTGCATTTATGGCTGACCTCCCTATTTTTATAGGCCAAGGTGGGATCGGTTACCGGTAGCTTCTTAAGAAAGGAGCTACGACGTTGTGGTAAAAATGGAGCGTTCTACCTCGATAAAATCATGCTTGTTCGAATGTGCCTCGGTCGTCTAGGCTTACCTGGTAGTGCCCTTTATGGCTGACGATGTGGGCGGTTAAGAGCTCCGGCATCATCATTGCCGCCTCTGTGCCACGCTGTCGGGGAAATGATCCCCGGTCCCGGGGACCTGCCAGTCAGAGAGTGTGTTGAGGGAAGGAGCCCCCTGGTCGTTGGGGTCCGTTAGTCAGTTGTAAGAGGTGGATATGTCAACCCTGAAAGAGCCCACCCCCGGTCGAATCCTCGCGGCATCGATCTCGGAGTCGGGTGTGGAAGAACCTAACAGAAAGTAGGCGTGTTGGAAGGGAACCACTCGAGTGGATCCCGTGCCCGGCACCAGACTGGCCCGCCATAAATAATTGGCGGCATTTAAACCACGCCTGGCATTGAGCCACAACATGGACACCGGTGTGATTCCAGCTCATGACCTACGAACATGTCGGGTCGCATAGCACTCATGACCTACGAGCCGCTTGGACCGCGACAGCTTGTAACCCCTACTATGAGTTTTGATCATTAATGAGGTCGGTAGCGCAAGCCACCAGTGACAGGAAGTAGGGACGTTCTGTCTAAACCAATATAAATCTTGCGCCTACCACGCACACCCTCCCGAAACGTGCATAATAAATTTACTTGTCGAAACGAGATTCGAAACACCAACACATGCCGATCCCTGGCCTCCGTAGCCTGGATATCGACGCGGCTCGTCGTGTTGCAGGCCCTACAGATGGCTAGTGCGCTCAGGCCTAGGGTTGATAGGTTATGAGTGGACCGCAAGCCTAGGACCCGTAGGTCATAAGTGAAAGGTGGACCGACTCTCCTACTTTAGGTCGGTGTCATAAACACTAAATGTGATCAGTCACTTACGACGGATTAGGAGCAGAATCCACTCGAGTGGCTTCCTCTCTATCCGCCCAACCCCTTCTAACTCCGTCTCGTCCAACTTCGGCCTCGGTGTCTCGAGACTATGTAGAACAGATATTTTCCTGGTCCTTTTACTGACTAGTGGGCCCTACATACGTGGCGGGATCTTCTCAAATCCCCGGACAGTGTGTGAGAAGTACTTCTCCATCAACTGAGCCCTGCATCGACGCACAGACACCATTGTTTTTTACCTCCTCCTCCTGACAGCGCGTTAACCGAACCTGGCGTGGAACGCCTCACCTCGCTCGTTTAGGGGTGAAAACGGGTCGGGTATACCCGCCGGGTACCGGATACGGATAGTGCAAATACCCGTTTTTTCGGATACGGATTCAGGTATTTTTATATTCGGGACGGATACGAGTAATACCTGGATAGTGCAGCTTCGGATTCGGGTCGGATACAGAACGAGTACTACCCGGTAAATACCCGGATATTCGGGTCGGATACGGGTACCCGGAATTCGGGTACCTGTTTTTTCTTTTTTTGCATAATAATATAGTTATAAAATCATAACTTTTATATATGAAATCGGATGAAGATAAAGTTTATATAAAAATTGTAGAGCTCAAAGAGATCTATAACTTTGTAGTACATCACATTTTCGTTTAAACATATCTATAGGCCAAAATATTTGAAATAATGTCTAAATTTATATCAAAATAATAGACTTTATCATTTTCATGTGGGACTTAAGATTATCTCCATGTGGGAACTTAAGATTATCTTTTTATAAACTATTTATTAATATTGGTAACTTATTTGCAATTTTCGTTCGACGCTACAATATTTTCATGAATTTAATTGTATTTTGATAATTTTCTACAACAAGAAATTAATAATACACCAAATAGCCTAAAAAATTCATGAATTTTTACGGGGACACAACATATATCCACATATAGTTCTCAAAAACATTTGGACTATAAAATCCACAAGATATTGGTGTTTCTTCCATTCCACTCACACTTATTGCATGAGTTACACGTGAAATCATTTTATGTATCGAAGTTTCAACATAATCAATATTTTACTTATCATTTTCATGTGGGGACTTAAGGTTATACTTGAATAGAATGTTTATTTGTTTTGGTAAGCTTTTTGCAATTTTGGGTCAAAACTAATGTATTTTATGAATTTTAATTATATTTTGATGATTTTACGTAGAAAGAAATCAATAATGTACAAATAACCTTAGAAATCCATGAAATTATACGAAGGCATATAGTCATAAAAAATAATGGGACCATAAAATCCATAGGATGTCAACGTTTCTTCTATTTTATTTCCATTTATTGCGTGAGTTACACGTAAAATCACTCTAACTATCCAAGTTTCAACATAATCAATACTTCACTTTACCATTTTTACGTGGGAACTTGAGATTATCTTCTATTAAATGTTTATTAGTATTGATAATTTACTTGCAATTTTATGGTCGAACAAGAATATTTTATGATAACCAATTAATGCATTATCCGACAAGTATCCTGTCGGAGAGGAAATTCTCCGGCCGGGTGGCGGAGTGCACCCGCCCTAAGTCCTAAGAAGTGGAGGGGGCTTAAGCGTTTTGCCTGTTGCGAGATGTAGGCATGAACACAAGAACACGCAAGGGTTTAGAGTGGTTCGGGCCGCCGGAGCGTAATACCCTACTCCATTGTGTGTTGTATTGCTTGAGAGCTTGAGTTGTGTGTAAGCCTGAATGACTTGCGTCTAAGTCTCCTCACGTTGCATGCCTCCCCTTTTATAGTTCAAGGGGGGCATGTATAAGGGTTCTGAGCCCCGACACGTGGGCCCAGGGAAAAATGGAAGGATGGAACTACTGTTTGCCATGCCCGTGTAATCTCCGTGCGCCATAATATCCGTAGTGCGTACAGTATTGATATCTTGCTGTAGCGCCCTCGGTAACGCGCGAGTCATGATGGGTGCGGCACACGCCATGACATAGGTGTACTATTGGCCAACGGGAATAGTCAGACACGCCGCCTGCAGGATGGCTCGGGCGCCGCCTGTCAGTTGAGTGGACAGGGCGCATTAAATGCTGAAGGGACACATCGCCTCTCAGCGGGGTAGTTAGGCGGCGCGTCTTCTCCACAATAAATGCAAGGGCAACGTGGCCCAGTGGTCTTACGTCAGGCCCATCCTGCAAGCTCACGTCATGCACAATAGGCCGCTTGGCTGCACCAGGTCTCCGCCTGGCCAGAGAATAGAAACGTTGTGTGGACAGGTTCGCACCAAGCTTGGTCTGGACACATGTCGCCCCCGGACCCCTGCCTGAGCAGGATCCGGGTATTCTCTGCCCCAGAATCCCGGGGTCCGGTGGTGAGTAGTCCAGACCCCACTGAGAAGTGTACGGGACCCATCTCGGAGGTCTGTTCGTCACATACGGGGGTCCGGTGCTTTCCTCGCAGTAGGTCTGGACCCACTGCGTGCATCCTGGAGCACGTCCCTTTCCCTGGCCACGTGGCGACCCTGGGGCGGTCGATTTGGCGTGGCTGAGAACTGTTCTCCACGCAACCAGAGACCTCTCTGCCGGCGTAGTGCCTTCATATTGTGGCAAGGGGTACCCCTGTTTCAGGGTACCGACAGTGGCCCCCGGGCCCACCTCAGGGGAGGGTGCGAGCCTGCAGGTGGGGCCAAAACCTGTATCTTGTGTAAGCACAACATGGCCGGTGACCGGGGCATCTGCTTAGCGCGCGTTGTATTAACCCAGCGCGCACATGCTGTCAGTCTGCCATTGGTCACACCAACCGTCGTGTAACGCCCTGAATTTGGGGGTAGAATTTTTTCTTCTTTTCTCTCACCAAATTCAGGCGTTACTCTTTCCTTTTTCCCTTTTCTCCTCGCTAAGCCTTGATCTTTTCCAAAGTCGCAGCGGGTTTTGGCTTTAGACCTCGTGTAAAGCAAAACCTCAAAATACTTTATTTTGTGTGATGCACCATGCCGAACCATGCATTTTTTTGATTGATTAAAAATGTGAATGCTTTCATCTAGAGGAAATTAGAAATTAGAAAAAAGAAAAGCTTTTTTTTCTTTTCTCTCCCCCCTCCTTCTCCCCTTTCGGCCCAACCGCCCCCTCCTTCGGCCGGCCCAGCTGGCGGCCTAGCCGCCCCCTCCCCCCCCCTCCCGCGTGGGCCCCGCGCCGGCCCAGCCGCGCGCCCCCTCTCCCCCCCTTTGGGCCCAGCCGCCCCCTTTCCCCTTTTCTTTTTTTCCAAAAATCCCCTCCCTCTCTCTCTCTCCCTCTCCCTAACCCTAGCGCCGCCGCCGCCCTCCCCTAACCCTAGCGCCGCCGTCGCCGCTCCCCTCCCCGGCGCTGCCGCCGCGCCGTCCCCCTCCGGTGAGGCTTCCCCCCCCCCCCCTCCTCCTCCCTCCTCTCCTCCCTCTCCCTCCTCCCTCTCCTCCCTCCGGCGCCCTCCCCTCACCCGCGCCGCCCGGCTCGGCCGCTCCGGCGAGCTCGGCCCGGCCCCGGCCGCCTCGGCCTCGCCCGCACTCGGCCCGGCCGCTCGCACCCCCGACCCCGCCCAGCTTGGCCCCGGCCCGGCCGCCTTCGGTTCGGCCGCGCCCAGCGGCCCGCTCGGCCACCCCGCCCGCGCCCGGCCGCCCCGCGCCGCCCTCCGGCCGCCCGCGCGAGCCCCGCCCCGCCCCGCGCCGCCCCTCTCCCGCGCCTGGCTCGGCCGCCTCCCGCGCCCGGACTCGGCCGCCTCGGCTCGGCCGCCCGCGCCCCGGCCCCGGTTCAACCGCCCCCCGCCGGTTCAACCCCCCCCCCGGTTCAACCGCCCCGACCCCGGCTCGGCCGACCCCGGCCCGATCGCCCCCGCTCTCGGCCTCGGCCGTGCCCTCGCCCGACCGTGTCCTCGCCCCGCCGTGCCTTGCTCGCGTCGCGTCGGCCCTCGGTGTGGCCTCGAGCTCGGCCAAGCATGCCTTCGGCGCGCGGCCTCGAGCTCGGCCAGCGCACGGCCCCGACGCGTGCGCGACTCGTTCGCAGCACGTTAAGTGTGACTTTGCGCGCGCGCGTTGTCGGCGTTCCGAGACCGGGGGGTCCCCGAGCCGACGAGTGAGTGTGCCGCGTGCCCCAGCCCAGATGGGTCGAGCGCGTGGGCGAGCGCGAAGGGGGGAACAGAGAGAGCGGTCGGTGGCCGGAGCCGGGTCGTGAGGGAGTCGGAGAATTCCCGCGGCCTTCGTGTTCGTCCCGCGCCCAGGTCGGGTGCGCTTGCAGTAGGGGGTTACAAGCGTCCGCGCGAGGTGAGGGGAAGCGAGCGGCCCCGAGAGAGCGCCTGCCCCTGCCCTTCGTCCCCGCGAGGCCAACCTTCTCTAAGAAGGCCCTGGTCCTTCCTTTTATAGTCGTAAGGAGAGGATCCAGGTGTACAAGATGGGGGTGTAGCAAGGTGCTACGTGTCTAGCGAGGGAGAGCTAGCGCCCTAAGTACATGCCAAGGTGGCAGCCGGAGAGATCTTGGCACCCTGTTGGTGTGGCGTCGTGGCTGTTGGAGGAGTAACGGAGCCGGACGGAGGGACAGCTGTCGGAGTGGCTGGACCCTTGCTGACGTCCTCCTGCTTTCGTAAGGGAGCTGAGAGCCGCCGTCGTCATGGTCTAGCGGGGCGCCATCATTTGCCTATCTGGCGTAGCTGGCCAGATGGGACGCCGGTCTTGTTCTCTGCAACCCAAGTCGGCTCAGGGCAGGGTGATGATGACGCTTCCTGTTGACGTGGCGGTCTCGTGTCCTAGGTCGGGCGTCGTGGAGGCTCCTCCGAAGCCGAGGTCGAGTCCGTCCTGCAAGACAGAGGCAGAGTCCGAGCCCTGGGTCGGGTGAGGCGGAGATCGTTCGGCAGAGGCCGAGGCGGAGTCCGAGCCCTGGGTCGGGCGAGGCGGAGTTCGTCGTCTTCCGGGGCCTTAGCCCGAGTCCGAGCCCTGGGTCGGGCGGAGCGGAGTTCGCCGTCTTCCGGGGCCTTAGCCCGAGTCCGAGCCCTGGGTCGGGCGGAGCGGAGTTCGCCGTCTTCCGGGGCCTTAGCCCGAGTCCGAGCCCTGGGTCGGGCGGAGCGGAGTTCGCCGTCTTCCGGGGCCTTAGCCCGAGTCCGAGCCCTGGGTCGGGCGGAGCCTCCTATGGCACCTCTGGCGAAGTCTGGTCGCCCGTCGGTCTTACCTTTTGCGTTAAACGCCCCAGTGACTTGGTCGGTTGGCGTGGTGATTTAGTCAGGGTTACTTCTTATCGAAGGCGGGGCCTCGGGCGAGCCGGAGATGCGTCTGCCGTGAAAGAGGAGGCCTCAGGCGGGACGGAGTCATCTTAGGGTCGGCTGCCCTCGCCCGAGGCTAGGCTCGGGCGTGGCGTGATCGAGTCACTCGTATGGACTGATCCCTGACTTAATCAAACCCATCAGGCCTCTGCAGCTTTATGCTGATGGGGGTTACCAGCTGAGAATTAGGCGTCTTGAGGGTACCCCTAATTATGGTCCCCGACAGTAGCCCCCGAGCCTCGAAGAGAGTGTTAACACTCGCTTGGAGGCTTGCGTCGCACTTTTTTGCAAGGGGACCAGCCTTTCTCGGTGGTACTTTGTTCCGGTGGGTGCGCGCGAGCGCACCCGCCGGGTGTAGCCCCCGAGGCCTCGGAGGAGTGGTTTCACTCCTTCGAGGTCTTAATGCCTTGCGTAATGCCTCGGCTGGTCTGGCGGTTCCCTCATGCGAGCAGGGCGTAACCCAGGTGCACTGTCGGGGCCCAAGTTCTCGGGCTGGTATGTTGACGCTGTCAACGGTTTGGCCGGAGCCGGTTTTGCGAGAGCAGCCCCCGAGCCTCTGCACGGAGCGAGAGGACGATCAGGGACAGACTCGGCTTTTTTATATACGCCCCTACGTCGCCTTTCCGCAAGGAGGAGGGGGGGAGTGCGCCATGTTACCCTCGATGGGCATCGAACATGGTGTCTCCGGTGAGCTGCAATCGGGTAATCCGAGTGGACGTCCGTGCCCCGTTCGTTAGGGGTCGGCTAGGGGCCCGGAGGCACGCCCAAAAGTACCTGCGGGTGATCTGCCGGACCCGGTCCCCTAGCGACGGGGTCCGAGGGCTCGTTGCCTCCCTCCGATGGGATTCCGTTACAGAGTCGTTCCCGCTGGTCTCGGAAATGTCCTAGGGTACCTCGGGAGCGCAGCCCGAGCCTTGGTTATGTATCGAACGTACCCCTGGTCATCCCTCGCTTGGCGTCTGAGGCGACTGTGAACCCTTCGATAGGCCAGCCTTCGAACCCCTGATCAGTAGGGGGCACGGAGCCCGAGTAGCCTGAGGCGGTCGTGGGACCTTTCGGGGGCCGACCTTTGAACCCCTGACCAGTAGTGGGTGTCGGGCCCACGCGATCTGAGGCGGCTGTTGAACCCTTCGGGGGGCCAGCCTTCGAACCCCTGATCAGTAGGGAGGCTCGGAGCCTAGTTCCTTCACGGGGAAGGATCCCTTTGGGGTTATCCCCCTTCTCGGTCCCTGTTGCAAGAGATAGAGAAAGAAGGAAAAGGGAAAAAGGATTCGAAATTGAACGTCGTGGCGTACCTTTTTCGGCGCGGTTGTTTTGGCGAAGGCGAAACGTCACCAGCCGCTCCCGCCCGTAGCGCTGTCCGTCGAGCCGCGGAGTTAATGCGCCGGGGTGAGTAGTTGGCGAGGTCGCCGTTGCGCGTGCGCGAGCCGTTCGAGGTACGGGTCACGGGCGCGTCGTCTTCACACCGTGAGAGGGGGTTCTCTTGCTGCCTCCGGATGGGACATGAGCTTGGCAGATGGCGTGACCGCTGCTCTCGCGCGCCTGCCACCGTCATTACTGCCGGCCCATTTTTGACCGCTTTTGACCGCTGCGCCAGGCTGGCGCTGCTGGGTCGCGGGCTGGGTCGCCTCGAATCGCGGTATTGGTTCCGCAATCGAGGAGGTGCGGTGGTGGAGCGAGTGGCACAGCGGCTCGCATGCAGCACCCGGCGCGCCAGTTGCACGACGCGTGGGCTTGAGCCGTCGCGCTGGCTTGTCAGGAGTCGGAGAGGCGCGTCCACTTGGCGCGGTTGCATGCCGCCTGCATGGCCGCCTGCCCCTTTCGCCCGCTGGTCCGGGCAAAAGTGGAGGGTTACTTGTAACCGCTGGGTGGTTGCGTGCGTCGTGCGCGGCGGTTCGGCTTCTTCTGCTTAGAGCCGGTCTGCATGACAGGCGGGCCCCAGCCCCCGCGCCGCAGGGGAGGACTTTGGAGGCGTGTTGGAGAAGACTCAGCCCGCGACGGTTGAGGGCGCAAGCAGGGGGAGTTGCCTTTAAAAGGAGGGCGACCCCCTTCGTGAGGTGACCATGTTTCCTTCCTCCCCTATGCATTGTGTCTCTCCATCTTCCGAGGCCCCGGATGGGGGGAACCGCCGTCTTTTCGCTCCATCGCCGGAGGAACGCAACTCCGTGGGAGTTGGTACCTTTCAGCCATCGTTCGGCTTCAAGGATTTTCATCATGCAGCCCAGCTGCACCCCTCCACCGGCGGTCACCCAAGAGGGCGACCTCTGGCTTGATGGTGGGGGAAAGCGAGCCGGGCTGCGGCCCCTGCCCCTCCCTCAGCCTCAAGGATTTTCATCACCTGGCCAAGAGGGAGGACGAGGCGAGTCAGGGAGCTGTCTCCGTGTGGGTCGGTTGCCCTCTTCTTCCCCGTGCGCCTGGGGGAGAACGGCATCCTCCAGCATCACGGAGACTTCCTCCAGCCATGTCGGAAGTGGCGGGTCCCGAGGCGTCGGCGGACGGAAGTGGCTTCTCTACCGACGAGATTGCCAACTCCGTCAGTAGCCCTGGGTCTCCGTCTCCCGGCCTGAATGGCTGGCTCTCGTCCTCGGGGGGTGAGAGCTTTTCCGCTGCCCCGCAGGCCCGCCCCTATCGAGTGGGGTTGTTCGTACCTGCGGGGGGGGGAACCGGAGTTCCGTCTGTAACGGCACTTCGAGTGCCGGGTTTTTTGTTCATTTTGGCTTTCGGGGCCTGAACATGTATGTAACCACGGCGCGGAGCCGTGTTTTTTCCTCATTTCCGAGCACTAAGACTCGTCTGCTGATTGTCTGAACCGCTTCACCAAGCGTGAGTTGCCCCGTGTCGAGGTGACGAGTGAGGTATCCGTATCCCGGAGGCGTAGGAATCCCTCGGCTCGGTCGGACCTGTTGTCCGAGGCTCCTCTAGCTTAGTTAAAGAAACCCCTCGGCCGCTCTTCGACGAGCCGAGGCCAGGGGTAGCGATATCAGCACGAGCAGAGGCGGAGTTGGCTCGAAAATGAAACCTGGTTGGCCGGAGCCTAGCCAGGTTGTCCGTTGGCAGGATCGTCGTCGGAGTTGATCAGCCGAGGCTTCGGACCGAGCAGGCGCCCTCGGAAGGCGGTCGGCCGAGGCCCCGGAGGTGGCCGGCCGAGCCGTCCGCTCGGGCCGGGTTCTCGGAGAAGTCCCTGGCAGAGATCGCTCGAACGTGGTGATGACGTTGTCCTTCGGAGCGGAGGCCCTCGGACCGCGTCGCCGTCCGAGGCTAGGTCGGGCCTTGCCGGAGGTGCTGTCGATGTCGAGGGTGTCATCGCCCTCTTCCAGCGTCAAGATCCGAGCCTGCAGGGTCAAATCGTCTTGTAGCGTGGGCCTTGTGCGGCCGTCGAGGCCAGAACACACACCCTTGCTGTGTTATAAAGCTGCGTCTCTTTTCCTCTTGTTTCGAGTATCTGGACTTTTTGTCGGTAGCAGGGATGTTAGTGCGGGCGCGAGTTGCTTCTCGCGGAAGGTGATGAGTGAGGTATCCGTATCCCAGAGGCGTGGGAGTCCCTCGGCTCGGTCGGCCTTGCCGCTTACGCGTACTTTTACCCGTCCATGAGGCCCTGTCACTGACTCAGTCGAGAAGGCTCGAAGAATCGCTTCGACAGAAGAGCTTCCGTACGTAAAGACTCGTTCGATCCGCGGATTCACCTTATCCGAGCGCGAGTTACTTATCGCAGAAGGTGATGAGTGAGGTATCCGTATCCCGGAGGCGTAGGAGTCCCTCGGCTCGGTCAGCCTTGACTGCTTACGTGTACCCCGTCGTCTCCAGGACCCACTTTTCGAAGTAGTCAAAAAGCACGAAAGACGTTCTGGTAAAAGAGATTTTTTGTTCGAGGAAAATTTTGACGCAGAGGGGGTTTCCCCCCTTTTAGCCCTCGAGGGAGGGTCGGGCTTTGCCGAGGCGAGGCTGACCCTTCCTTGTTGACTAAACTTTGCGTGGGTGCGAGGTATATGAACAACTTGGAAATATCTCAAGGGTAGAAACGACGTAGCTGTTGGATGTTCCAAGCGTTGCCGTAGACCTCGCCTTGACTGTTGGCCAGCTTGTACGTTCCGGGCTTCAGAACTTTGGCGATGATGAACGGCCCCTCCCAGGGGGGCGTGAGCTTGTGCCTCCCTCGGGCGTCTTGCCGCAGCCGAAGCACCAGGTCGCCCACCTGGAGGTCTCGGGGTCGGACCCCTCGGGCGTGGTAGCGTCGCAGGGACTGCTGATACCGTGCCGAGTGTAGTAAGGCCCTATCCCGAGCCTCGTCCAGCTGGTCCAGCGAGTCTTCTCGGCTAGCTTGGTTGCTTTCTTCGTTGTAGGCCCTCGTCCTCGGGGAGCCGTATTCCAGGTCCGCGGGCAGGACGGCCTCGGCCCCGTAGACCAGGAAGAACGGCGTGAAACCCGTGGCTCGGCTTGGCGTCGTCCTCAGGCTCTAGACCACCGAGGGGAGTTCCTTCACCCACCGCTTGCCGAACTTGTTGAGGTTGTTGTAGATCCGAGGCTTGAGCCCTTGTAGGATCATGCCATTGGCACGCTCTACTTGCCCATTCGACATGGGATGAGCCACGGCAGCCCAGTCCACCCGGATGTTATGATCCTCGCAAAAATCCAAGAATTTTTTGCCGGTGAACTGGGTGCCATTGTCGGTGATGATGGAGTTCGGGACCCCGAAGCGATGGATGATGTTGGTGAAGAATGCCACCACCTGCTCGGACCTGATGCTGTTCAGGGGTCGGACCTCGATCCACTTGGAGAATTTGTCGATGGCGACCAGCAGGTGCGTGTAGCCCCCGGGCGCCTTCTGCAGAGGGCCGACGAGGTCCAGACCCCACACAGCGAAGGGCCAGGTGATGGGTATCGTCTGCAGAGCCTGAGTGGGTAGGTGGGTCTGCTTCGCATAGAATTGGCACCCTTCGCAGGCGCGGACAATTCTAGTGGCGTCAGCCACCGCCGTTGGCCAGTAGAAGCCTTGGCGGAAAGCGTTCCCGACGAGGGTTCGAGGTGCTGCATGATGACCGCAAGCCCCCGAGTGTATTTCCCGCAGGAGTTCCTGACCTTCGGCGATGGAGATACATCGCTGGAGGATGCCCGAGGGGCTTCGGTGGTAGAGCTCCTTCTCATCGCCCAGCAAGACGAACGATTTGGCGCGTCGCGCTACCCGCCGAGCCTCGGCTCGGTCAAGGGGCAGTTCTCCTCGGTGGAGATATTGCAGGTATGGGGTCTGCCAATCTTGATCTGGCACGACCCCGTTCTGCTCCTCCTCGATGCGCAGCGCTTCGCCCTCGGGCTCCGAGGGTTCCTCGGGTTGAGCCGAGGATGGCTCGGGCTGGGCCGAGGTCACCTCGGACGAGGCCGAGGGTGCCTCGGGCTCGGGCGTCGCCTATCTTGACGGAGGGTTGATGCAGATCCCGGGAGAAGACGTCCGGGGGAACCGTCGTTCGCCCCGAGGCTATCTTCGCCAGCTCGTCCGCAGTCTCGTTGTAGCACCGGGCGATGTGGTTAAGCTCGAGCCCGTAGAACTTGTCTTCCAGGCGTCGAACCTCCTCACAGTAGGCCTCCATCTTCGGGTCGCGGCAGAGGGAGTTCTTCATGACTTGGTCGATGACGAGCTGCGAGTCGCCGCGTGCATCGAGGCGTCGGACCCCTAGCTCGATGGCGATTCGCAATCCGTTGATCAGAGCCTCGTACTCAGCCACATTGTTGGACGCTGGGAAATGGAGGCGGAGCACGTAGCGCAGGTGCTTCCCGAGGGGCGAGACGAAGAGCAGGCCCGCGCCGGCCCCCGTCTTCATCAGCGACCCGTCGAAAAACATGGTCCAGAGCTCCGGCTGGATCGGAGCCGTCGGCAACTGGGTATCGACCCATTCGGCTACGAAATCCGCCAGTACCTGGGACTTGATGGCCTTCCGAGGGGCAAACGAGATTGCCTCGCCCATGATTTCCACCGCCCACTTCGCGATCCGCCCCGAGGCCTCTCGGCACTGGATGATCTCCCCCAGGGGGAAGGATGACACCACAGTCACCGGATGGGACTCGAAGTAATGTCGCAGCTTTTGCCTCGTCAGGATCACTGCGTATAGCAGCTTCTGTACTTGTGGGTAGCGGATCTTGGTCTCGGACAGCACTTCGCTGACGAAGTAAACTGGCCTCTGAATGGGCAAAGCATGCCCCTCTTCCTGCCTTTCGACCACGATCGCGGCGCTGACCACCTGAGTGGTTGCGGCGACGTAGACCAAGAGGGTTTCTCCATCAGCTGGGGGTACCAAGATGGGCGCCTGGGTGAGGAGCGCCTTCAGGTTCCCGAGGGCTTCCTCGGCTTCGGGAGTCCAAGTGAAGCACTCGGCCTTCCTTAAGAGGCGGTACAGGGGCAGGCCTCTTTCGCCGAGGCGCGAGATGAAACGGCTCAAGGCCGCGAGGCATCCCATGACCCTCTGTACGCCTTTTAAGTCCTTGATGGGCCCCATGCTTGTGATGGCCGCGATCTTCTCCGGGTTGGCTTCGATGCCACGCTCGGAGACGATGAATCCCAAAAGCATGCCCCGGGGCACCCCGAAGACGCACTTCTCGGGATTGAGCTTGACGCCCTTTGCCTTGAGACACCGGAATGTCAGTTCGAGGTCGGAGAGAAGGTCGGAGGCTTTCCTCGTCTTGACTACGATGTCGTCGACGTAGGCCTCGACCGTGCGACCGATGTGTTCGCCGAACACATGGTTCATGCACCGCTGGTACGTTGCACCCGCGTTCCTCAAATCGAACGGCATTGTGACATAACAGTACATGCCGAAGGGCGTGATGAAAGAAGTCGCGAGCTGGTCGGACTCTTTCATCTTGATTTGATGATACCCTGAGTAGGCATCGAGGAAAGACAGGGTTTCGCACCCTGCAGTGGAGTCCACGATCTGATCGATGCGAGGTAGAGGGTAGGGGACCTTCGGACATGCTTTGTTGAGACCAGTGTAGTCTACACACATCCGCCACTTCCCCCCTTTTTTCCTCACAAGTACAGGGTTGGCAAGCCATTCGGGATGGAATACCTCTTTAATGAACCCTGCTGCCATCAGCTTGTGGACCTCCTCGCCTATCGCCCTGCGCCTTTCCTCGTCGAATCGGCGCAGAGGCTGCCTGACCGGTCGGGCTCCGGCCCGAATATCCAGCGAGTGCTCGGCGACTTCCCTCGGTATGCCGGGCATGTCCGAGGGACTCCACGCAAAGACGTCGGCGTTTGCGCGGAGAAATTCGACGAGCACTGCTTCCTATTTGGGGTCGAGCCCGGATCCGATCCGAATCTGCTTGGAGGTGTCGCCACTGGGGTCGAGAGGGACGGCCTTAACCGTCTCCGCTGGCTCGAAGTTGCCGGCATGTCGCTTCACGTCCGGCACCTCTCGGGAGAGGCTTTCCAGGTCGGCAATGAGGGCCTCGGACTCGGCGAGGGCCTCGGCGTACTCCACGCACTCCACATCGCATTCGAATGCGTGTTTGTACGTGGGGCCGACGGTGATGACCCCGTTGGGGCCCGGCATCTTGAGCTTCAGGTAGGTGTAGTTGGGGATGGCCATGAACTTCGCGTAGCATGGCCTTCCCAACACCGCGTGGTAGGTTCCTCGGAACCCGACCACCTCGAACGTCAAAGTCTCCCTTCGGAAGTTGGAGGGTGTTCCGAAGCAGACAGGGAGGTCGAGCTGTCCGAGGGGCTGGACACGCTTCCCGGGGATGATCCCATGGAAGGACGCAGCGCCTGCTCGGACGGATGACAGATCGACGCGCAGGAGCCTGAGGGTCTCAGCGTAGATGATGTTGAGGCAGCTGCCTCCATCCATCAAGACCTTGGTGAGCCTGACGTCGCCGATGACGGGATCGACGACGAGCGGGTACTTCCCTGGGCTCGGCACGTGGTCGGGGTGGTCGTCCCGGTCGAAGGTGATGGGCTTGTCGGACCAGTCTAGGTAGACTGGCGCCGCCACCTTCACCGAGCAGACCTCCCGACGCTCTTGCTTACGATGCCGAGCCGAGGCGTTTGCCGCATGCCCTCCGTAGATCATGAAGCAGTCGCGGACCTCTGGGAACTCTCCTGCTTGGCGATCCTCCCTTTTGTCGTCGTCGCGGGCCTTGCCACCCTCTACGGGTGGCCCGGCCCGATGGAAGTGGCGCCGAAGCATGACGCACTCCTCGAGGGTATGCTTGACGGGCCCCTGATGGTAGGGGCACGTCTCCTTGAGTGCCTTGTCGAAGAGGTTAGCACCTCCGGGGGGCTTCCGAGGGTTCTTGTGCTCGGCGGCGGCGACAAGGTCTGCATCGGGAACGTCGCGTTTCGCTTGCGACTTCCTCCTGCCTTTCTTCTTGGCGCCGCGCGGAGTAGACGCCTCGGGGGCATCTTCCGACGGGCGGCCCTGGGGCTGCTTGTCCTTTCGGAAGATGGCCTCTACCGCCTCCTGGCCGGAGGCGAACTTGGTGGCGATGTCCATCAGCTCGCTCGCCCTGGTGGGGGTCTTGCGACCCAACTTGCTCACCAGGTCACGGCAGGTGGTGCCGGCGAGGAACGCGCCGATGACATCGGAGTCGGTGACGTTGGGCAGCTCGGTGCGCTGCTTCGAGAACCGCCGGATATAGTCTCGGAGAGACTCTCCCGGCAGTTGCCGACAGCTTCGGAGGTCCCAGGAATTCCCGGGGCGCACGTACGTGCCCTGGAAGTTGCCGGCGAAAGCCTGGACCAGATCTTCCCAGTTGGAAATCTGCCCCGGAGGCAGGTGCTCCAACCAGGCTCGAGCGGTGTCGGAGAGAAACAGGGGGAGGTTTCGGATGATGAGGTTGTCATCGTTCGTCCCACCCAGTTGACAGGCCAGGCGGTAGTCCGCAAGCCACAATTCCGGTCTCGTTTCCCCTGAGTACTTCGTGATAGTAGTCGGGGATCGGAATCGGGGTGGAAATGGCGCCCGCCGAATGGCTCGGCTAAAGACCTGCGGACCGGGTGGTTCGGGCGAGGGACTCCGATCCTCCCCGCTGTCGTAGCGTCCCCCACGCATGGGGTGATAGCCTCGGCGCACCCTTTCGTCGAGGCGTGCCCGACGGTCGCGATGAGGGTGCTCGTCGCCGAGGTGGCCCGGGGCCGCAGGCGCGGTGTTGCGCGTGCGCCCGGTGAAGACCGAGGCTTCCCGCGTGAGTCGGGAAGTCGCGGCACGAGGTTCCGAGGGGTACCCCTGCCTTCGGGAGGCAGAGCTTTCGGCCCTCCGGGCCGCAGCGCCTTCCAGGAGATGCTTGAGTTCTCCCTGGATTCGCCGACCCTCGGTGGTTGATGACTCCGGCATCGCGCGGAGGAGCATCGCTGCGGCGGCCAGGTCCTGACCGGTTCCGCCGGACGCGGGTGGCGGCCGGTCCCTGGCATCGTTGGCGATGCGGTGCTGGAGACCTTGGGGCAGGTGACGTATTCCTCCGGCTAGAGGCTGGCTCGCCCATACCTGTCCGATGTTCTGGCGGATTGCCTCGAGCGCTCCTGCTCCCTCATCGAGCCCGGCCTGCGCCCCGCGGACTTGCTCGAGCTGTGGGTCGTGACCCCCCGCCGGAACGGGGACCACAGCTAGCTCCCGCGGGATGTCGGCGCGAGGCGCTGGCCTAGGGGGATCACCATCCTCTGGCATGCCGAGACAGCCGCCTCCGGAGGGATCCCCTAGCTCGATGTGGAAACATTCGCGGCTCGGGCCGCAGTCCTTGTCGCCAAGGCTGCGGCTGCCGTCGGAACAGTCGGAGAGGCAGTAGTCACATGCGGTCATGAAGTCCCGCATGGCACTAGGGTTGCCAGATCCGGAGAAATCCCAGCAGATGCTGGGGTCGTCATCTTCCTCGGACCCAGAGGGTCCGTAGGTCGAGACACCCGTCAATCGGTCCCAAGGTGACCGCACACGAAACCCCAGAGAGGTTGCACTCGCCTCAACGTGAGTGCCCGCCAAAGCGAGGTCGCCAGGCGGGCTGAGGTCGAGTCGAAATGACGAAAGATGGGGAGCAGTTGGTACCTTTTTGTCGACGAGGAGCGACGAAGTCATGTCGGGGGCTGATCGCGCCGTCGTCTTGGGTACGAGGGCGACGTCCTGCAGGCCCTCCGTAAGCGTGCTGGCGTCGTCCACCTGCTCGGGGTCGACGTGTTGCGGGGGGATGACGCTCGCCTTTGCCTCGAAAGCGAGGGCGACGCCTAGCGTGTCCTCCGTCGGGGCACTGGGGATGTCGATTTGCTCGACAGCCGCCGGAGCGCGGCCTCCCGCTCGGCCCTGGTTGCCCCGCCTCCTCCTCCTCCGATGGCGAGGGAGAGGATGGGGCGAGCTCGAAAGTTGTCCTTCCCCCACGTGGGAAAGGCGTCGTAGATTCCGCCACCGGCGGGCGGGCTGTCCGCCACCATTGTCGCTGTCGCGCGGCGGTGGAAGGAGTATCATGTCGTAGCTGCCGTCGAAGGACATGAACTCGAGACTCCCGAAACGGAGCACCGTCCCGGGTTGAAGAGGTCGTTGGAGACTGCCCATCTGGAGCTTGACGGGAAACTACTCGTCAACACGCAGCGTGCCCCTACCTGGCGCGCCAACTGTCGGCGTTCCGAGACCGGGGGGTCCCCGAGCCGACGAGTGAGTGTGCCGCGTGCCCCAGCCCAGATGAGTCAAGCGCGTGGGCGAGCGCGAAGGGGGGAACAGAGAGAGCGGTCGGTGGCCGGAGCCGGGTCGTGAGGGAGTCGGAGAATTCCCGCGGCCTTCGTGTTCGTCCCGCGCCCAGGTCGGGTGCTCTTGCAGTAGGGGGTTACAAGCGTCCGCGCGAGGTGAGGGGAAGCGAGCGGCCCCGAGAGAGCGCCTGCCCCTGCCCTTCGTCCCCGCGAGGCCAACCTTCTCTAAGAAGGCCCTGGTCCTTCCTTTTATAGTCGTAAGGAGAGGATCCAGGTGTACAAGATGGGGGTGTAGCAAGGTGCTACGTGTCTAGCGAGGGAGAGCTAGCGCCCTAAGTACATGCCAAGGTGGCAGCCGGAGAGATCTTGGCACCCTGTTGGTGTGGCGTCGTGGCTGTTGGAGGAGTAACGGAGCCGGACGGAGGGACAGCTGTCGGAGTGGCTGGACCCTTGCTGACGTCCTCCTGCTTTCGTAAGGGAGCTGAGAGCCGCCGTCGTCATGGTCTAGCGGGGCGCCATCATTTGCCTATCTGGCGTAGCTGGCCAGATGGGACGCCGGTCTTGTTCTCTGCAACCCAAGTCGGCTCAGGGCAGGGTGATGATGACGCTTCCTGTTGACGTGGCGGTCTCGTGTCCTAGGTCGGGCGTCGTGGAGGCTCCTCTGAAGCCGAGGTCGAGTCCGTCCTGCAAGACAGAGGCAGAGTCCGAGCCCTGGGTCGGGTGAGGCGGAGATCGTTCGGCAGAGGCCGAGGTGGAGTCCGAGCCCTGGGTCGGGCGAGGCAGAGTTCGTCGTCTTCCGGGGCCTTGCCCGAGTCCGAGCCCTGGGTCGGGCGGAGCGGAGTTCGCCGTCTTCCGGGGCCTTAGCCCGAGTCCGAGCCCTGGGTCGGGCGGAGCGGAGTTCGCCGTCTTCCGGGGCCTTAGCCCGAGTCCGAGCCCTGGGTCGGGCGGAGCGGAGTTCGCCGTCTTCCGGGGCCTTAGCCCGAGTCCGAGCCCTGGGTCGGGCGGAGCCTCCTATGGCACCTCTGGCGAAGTCTGGTCGCCCGTCGGTCTTACCTTTTGCGTTAAACGCCCCAGTGACTTGGTCGGTTGGCGTGGTGATTTAGTCAGGGTTACTTCTTATCGAAGGCGGGGCCTCGCGCGAGCCGGAGATGCGTCTGCCGTGAAAGAGGAGGCCTCAGGCGGGACGGAGTCATCTTAGGGTCGGCTGCCCTCGCCCGAGGCTAGGCTCGGGCGTGGCGTGATCGAGTCACTCGTATGGACTGATCCCTGACTTAATCAAACCCATCAGGCCTCTGCAGCTTTATGCTGATGGGGGTTACCAGCTGAGAATTAGGCGTCTTGAGGGTACCCCTAATTATGGTCCCCGACACGCGTGTTCGCGCAGCGTTCTGGCGTAGCTCGTCGTGCTCGCGACGCGACGCATAGCGCCCTGTTGCGCTCGCGACACGATCGTCTACCCCCCTAGCCCCGTCTACCCCCCCCCCCCCCCCCGTATCCTATATGCGCTAATCACGTTGTTATTATTAATAAGATAGGAGTCTCAATTTGGAAATTGGTTACGTTAGTTAATTTGTATAGCTAATCGTCTATCTTATTCAATGTTAATCTACTAAAAGTGGTCACGTTTACATTAGTGCATGTAGCTAATTCTGTTGTTAGAACCAATTGGAACTAGAACACGTGACGTCTAGTTATTCACCAACCCGTAGTGCGTTTCGGGCACAAGCTTTAACTCTCGCGAGACCTTTTCTCATTTCTTTCTAACCATGATAAACTCATTATTGTATGTGATATTTTATGCATGTTTAATCTACTTGTTCTCTTGTATGGTGTATTGTTGGTTTCCTAATTTCAATGGATGGATGTATGTATGCTTGCAATCGCTTAGAGAACGATCCGGTTGGAGAGCCCGAAGAACTCGCAGGAGAAGCCCCTGAGCAGCAGTCGGTTGGTGGAGGCAAGTGTCCCTTGACCTATCTTTGTCCTATTCATTATTTAATTCACCTCCCGCTTTACACATTTATGCCTAAGGTTTGACTAGCTTTTGTTATCCATGTCCTTGTTTACCTATTTGGGTTGGATTATTATTGTTTAGCTTTATGCTATTGCTCAACTCTAATCAATGAACATGATGAGATTTATCAACGATACGCTATTTTCCCCTCTTTTATTATGATGTTATACTTGTGACCTTTAAGGGGGCTCGAGCGGTTTCTCGAGTGCCTCTCCGTAAGGACCTGTTCTATGGATGACTGCCCGGGAAAACAGTGCAACCATGAG
The DNA here is from genome assembly GCA_029449295.1 of Zea luxurians. Lineage (NCBI taxonomy): Eukaryota > Viridiplantae > Streptophyta > Magnoliopsida > Poales > Poaceae > Zea > Zea luxurians. The sequence goes on along the minus strand of JAOPSE010000079.1, from coordinate 12,721,178 downwards.
GGTGGAGTGGGACGCCCTTAGCTGAATAATTAGAGGAACCGGGGTGTAGTTCGCTTAGCCGTTGTGCCGTCAATGGGGCTCGGTGTATGCGGCTCGCTCTGCCAAGGTTGATTTGTCCCTTGGGGAGGAGTGCGGTACATTTAGGAAACCTAACGGGCGGCTACAGCCCCGGGGAATCTTTGTAAAGGCTACGTAGTGATGCCCTGCTGGACCACCTAGGTAGTGGTCAATGGGGAGTAGCTCTCTCCGGGCAGAAAGGGAATCACGGCTTGTGGGTAAAGTGCACAACCTCTGCAGAGTGTTTTGAAAACTGATATATCAGCCGTGCTCGCGGTTATGAGCGGCCAAGGGAGCTCCAATGATTAGTGGTACTTGATCAGAGACATTTTGGTTTACAGGTGGCAATGAGACTGATGGTTTTTGGTTATGTCTGTGGTGCTGGTAAGTGGTATTCTTTCCGTTTGGAAAGGGTACATCGGGTTAATAACTTGGGTTAATGTTAAAACCTGGCTTTCTACTAGTAAATAATAACCTGACCAAATAAAAGCAACTGCTTGACTTATCCCCACATAAAGCTAGTCCACTACATCCAAACAGGATGCTTACTGAGTATGTTGATGTGTACTCACTCTTGCTCTACACACCAAACCCCCCCCCCCAGGTTGCCAGCATTGCAACCACTGCTCGGGAGAAGATGAAGCTGTGGAAGGAGACTTCCAGGAGTTCCAAGACTACGACGAGTTCTAGGTGTGGGTTAACGGCAACCCCCAGTTGGCTGCCTGTGAAGGCCGCGGTTATCTACGTTTCGTTTTCACACTTTGATTTATTGTAAGGACTATATGGACGTCTCAGACGTATGATGTAATCGACTATTATTTCCCTTTTTACTACTATTTTGAGCACTGTGTGATGATGTCCATGTTATGTAACTGCTGTGTACGTGAATAACTGATCCTGGCACGTACATGGTTCGCATTCGGTTTACCTTCTAAAACCGGGTGTGACATAAGTGGTATCAAAGCCGTGCTGACTGTAGGACCGCTAACCTAGACTAGAATGGTCGTTCTAAGGATTATAGACCTCTGTCCCTGCCTTGACTTTGGTACCCCTTCAAAAGTTGGTCATACCGACCAAACCTATGTTCTACTATATATTATACCTTGCTGAAAATTGTGTTTTATTCTAATCCTTCATTTATTTATGATTCATTATTTGCTGGTCATATTAATTCTGTTCTCACTCTTTTGCTTGCGGTGTCTTTTGTAGATGGCTCGACTTAGACACACTGCACGAAAGTTCGTCATCCCCTTCTTACCCTCCCGCCTTGCTGAGCGTCCGCCTCGCCGTCCCATGGCCGGACAGTCCAGCCACTTGGAGAGACTGCACCACCGCCTACATGAGGAGCAGGAACGTCGATGACAGGAGCAACAGGGCTCCTCTTTCTCGCTCCAGCAGGAGATAGAGTCTGTGAGGAGCTGCTCTCCTGTGCTTCCCCTGGAGGCGCCCCCTGCACCACCACTGGGCGCCCCAGCCTCTGGAGTAGCTGCTGGAGGAGACCCAGACGACGGAGGTGGCGACGACAGCCCGAGCCACGACACCGACTTCCCTGCTGACCATGAGTCGGAAGGATGGGTTGCTCGACCCATCACTCGCGACGCTGCTCGCGGGTGTCACTTCCATGATGCGCTCGACACCCTGCTACGATGGGCACTTGACCGGCGTACTTGGTCCATCGAGTATCGCTGTGTGGTCTACCAGCATAGTCGCGGGGTTTACCCGGACCGCTAGGAGGCGACCTGCTTGATGCGCCGTCCGGAGAACAGTCTCCAGGGTGCGGAGGCCTGCTCAGAGCACTATTCTATCTCTGAGCGGGACTCAGCTGAGGCAGCCATGCAGGATGCTGCACGGCGTGCGCTTTCGCACTACTGCTCGGTTCTCGGTGGGGTAGCTGACGGTCTCGACCTGAAGTATTACCCCCGCCGTCCATCTGGCAGCACAGGAGGCGTGATTGTTTCACCTGCTGGTGAGGACAATCCTAGGTTGAGCAGCACAGTCAACCTAGCCGCCATGCTAAACACGGAGCTGGACCATGCACTAGACGAGCTGAGTAGGGCTCGTGCTGAGATCGCCCTGCTGCGGGCTGAGCGCGCGGAACGTCGTCACTTGGATGATGGTTCCCCCGCCCCCGTTGGGACTCAGCACCCGTACCGCTCACCTCGGCGTGGACGCCAGTCCTATGGCAATCCCGACTGCAAGACCAAGATAAATCTAGAACCATAGATCGTTAGAGTTGGATCTTGTAATTAATACAAAATTTATACGTAGAAGCTACAGTCTTAGCGTTAGTCCCGCTTTTAGTTAGTCTTAGTTAGACAGGATAGTTTGCTATATCCTGTGCATCTATGTTTGTCATGATGAACTATGTTTGGTTTGGATTTTTGTAATGACTGTCACCAGAGTGTGGGTACCCCCTGCATTTTGGTTTACATATTATGTTAATGGAGTTAGTTATATAGTTGGGAAACCTTTATTCCACTTTCCTCTCTATCTAAGAAGCTGTGTGGTCTGTGTTGGAGATCAGTGAAGATGCTCATCTGTTCAGTGCTGTTGAAGAATTCTATACTCTTTTCTTATGCTGCAAGATTTGCCAGATCAGTTCTGATGTGTGGTTGCATTCTGCAGATGTCAGAGAACAAGCGCAGAGGAGGAAGGCGTGCTCAGCAGGAGCGAGCCGCTCAGCAGGATGAGGTGCCCCAGCAGCAGCACCTGCCGCCCCCGCCCCCGATGTCGATCGAGCAGATGTTTCTGATGCAGACTCAAGCGGTTCAAGCCATCGGTCAGACTCTGGCCGCCATTCAGCAGCAGCAGCAGCAACAGCAGCAAGCACCACCTCAGCCTCAGATGCCTCAGATGCCCAGAGACAAGCGTGCTGAATTCATGAGAGGTCATCCACCAACGTTTGCTCACTCTTCTGACCCCATGGATGCTGAAGATTGGCTACGCACTGTGGAGCGGGAGTTGCATACCGCTCAGTGCGATGACAGGGAGAAAGTTCTATATGGTCCCCGTCTGTTGAGAGGAGCAGCCCAATCATGGTGGGAGTCTTATCTCGCCACCCATGCCAACCCCGACGCCATCACTTGGGAAGAGTTCAGAGGTAGCTTTCGTCAGTACCATGTTCCTGCAGGTCTGATGACAGTGAAGAAGGAGGAATTCCTGGCCCTCAAGCAAGGGTCATCATCTGTCAGTGAGTATCGAGACAGGTTTCTGCAGTCATCTCGCTATGCTCCTGAAGATGTCAACACCGACGCCAAGCGACAGTACCGTTTCTTGAGAGGCTTGGTTGACCCTCTTCAGTATCAGCTGATGAATCACACCTTCCCGACATTCCAGCACCTGATTGACAGAGCAATCATGACAGAAAGAAAGCGTAAGGAGATGAAGGATCGTAAGCGCAAGATCAGTGGACCCCAGCCTGGAAGCAGCAGCCGTCCTCGTTTCTCAGGCAATCAACCTCAGCAGTTCAGGCAGAACCAGCGCCCACCTCAGCAGCATCAGCAGTTCCAAAGGCAGTATCCTCAGCACCAGTATCAGAACCGTCAGAGCAATCAGTCAGGAGGTCAGTTTCAGAGGCAGAATCAGCAGACACCTCGCCTTCCTGCCCCAGCAAACCAGCAGAACAATCAGGCAGCACCAGCTCAGGTTGGAAACAGGGCATGTTTCCACTGTGGAGAGCAAGGCCATTGGGTGATGCAATGTCCGAAGAAGGCAGCCCAGCAGCAGTCAGGCCCCAATGCCCCAGCAAAGCAGAATGTGTCTCAGCTTGGAGCAGGCAACCGCTCTCAGCCGCGTTACAATCATGGAAGACTGAACCACTTGGAGGCTGAAGCAGTTCAGGAGACCCCCGACATGATAGTAGGTATGTTCCCAGTCGACTCCCATATTGCAGAAGTGTTATTTGATAATGGAGCAACACATTCTTTCATTACTGCATCATGGGTAGAAGCACATAATCTTCCAATTACTACCATGTCAACCCCCATTCAAATTGATTCAGCCGGTGGTAGAATTCGAGCTGATAGCATCTGTTTGAATGTAAGCGTGGAAATAAGGGGGATAGCGTTTCCCGCCAACCTTATAGTAATGGGTACTCAGGGAATAGATGTCATCCTAGGGATGAATTGGCTAGATAAGTATCAGGCAGTTATCAGTTGTGATAAAAGGACAATCAAGTTGGTGTCCCCACTGGGAGAGGAAGTGGTGACCAGGTTAGTCCCGCCCGAGCCAAAGAAAGGAAGTTGTTATCAGATAGCTGTCGATAGCAGTGAAGCAGACCCAATTGAGAGTATCAAGGTTGTGTCTGAATTTCCAGATGTGTTTCCAAAGGATTTACCGGGTGTGCCACCAGAGCGGAAAGTTGAGTTTGCCATAGAGCTTCTTCCTGGAACCGCCCCTATCTTTAAGAGAGCTTACAGAATATCCGGACCAGAGTTGGTTGAGCTTAAGGAGCAGATTGATGAGCTGTCAGAGAAAGGTTACATCCGGCCAAGCACCTCGCCTTGGGCCGCCCCTGTCTTGTTTGTGGAAAAGAAAGATGGCACCAAAAGGATGTGTATCGATTATCAAGCTTTGAATGAGGTCACGATCAAGAATAAGTACCCTTTGCCCAGAATAGAAGATCTGTTCGACCAGTTGAGAGGAGCCAGTGTGTTCTCCAAGATTGATCTGAGGTCAGGTTATCACCAGCTCAGGATCCGACCTTCGGACATTCCGAAGACGGCATTCATTACCAAGTATGGGTTGTATGAGTTCACAGTGATGTCTTTTGGTTTAACCAATGCACCAGCATTCATCATGAATCTGATGAACAGTGTATTCATGGATTACCTTGATAAGTTTGTGGTGGTATTCATTGATGACATTCTGATTTATTCTCAAAGCGAAGAAAATCATGCAGATCATTTGAGGATGGTATTGCAGAGATTGCGAGAGCACCAGTTGTATGCAAAGTTGAGCAAATGTGAATTCTGGATCAATGAAGTCCTGTTCTTGGGTCACATAATCAACAAAGAAGGATTGGCTGTGGATCCGAAGAAAGTGGCAGACATTCTGAACTGGAAAGCGCCAACGGATGCTCGAGGAATCAAGAGTTTCATTGGAATGGCCGGATATTATCGGCGATTCATTGAAGGGTTTTCGAAGATTGCGAAACCAATGACATCGTTGCTAGGCAACAAGGTTGAGTTCAAGTGGACCCAGAAATGTCAAGAGGCCTTCGAAGCGCTGAAAGAGAAGTTGACAACAGCGCCTGTCCTAGTCTTGCCTGATGTGCACAAGCCCTTCTCTGTGTACTGTGATGCTTGTTACATGGGTTTGGGATGCGTGTTGATGCAAGAGGAAAGAGTTGTGGCTTACTCGTCCCGACAGCTGAAGGTTCATGAGAAGAATTACCCAATCCATGACCTAGAGTTGGCAGCAGTGGTTCACGCACTGAAGACATGGAGGCACTATCTGTATGGACAGAAATGCGATGTTTACACAGACCACAAGAGTCTTAAGTACATATTCACTCAGTCAGAGCTGAATATGAGGCAGCGAAGATGGTTAGAGCTGATCAAAGACTATGAGTTGGAGATTCACTACCATCCAGGCAAAGCAAACGTAGTGGCAGATGCTTTGAGCAGAAAGAGTCAAGTCAATCTGATGGTCGCTCGTCCGATGCCTTACGAGTTGGCCAAGGAGTTTGACAGGTTGAGTCTCGGGTTTCTGAACAATTCGCGAGGAGTCACAGTTGAGTTGGAACCTACCTTGGAGCGAGAAATCAAAGAAGCGCAGAAGAATGATGAAAAGATCAGTGAGATTCGGCGACTGATTCTAGATGGCAGAGGCAAAGATTTTCGTAAAGATGCAGAAGGTGTGATATGGTTTAAAGACCGCCTGTGCGTTCCCAATGTCCAGTCCATTCGGGAGTTGATTCTCAAGGAAGCTCATGAGACAGCCTATTCGATTCACCCTGGTAGTGAGAAGATGTATCAAGATCTGAAGAAGAAATTCTGGTGGTACGGAATGAAGAGGGAAATCGCAGAGCATGTGGCTATGTGCGATAGTTGTCGAAGAATTAAGGCAGAGCACCAGAGACCAGCTGGATTGTTGCAACCGTTGCAGATTCCTCAGTGGAAATGGGATGAAATCGGTATGGATTTCATAGTCGGATTGCCTCGCACTCGAGCCGGCTACGATTCCATTTGGGTAGTAGTGGATCGTTTGACCAAGTCAGCCCACTTCATACCTATCAAGGCCAACTATAGCAGTGCAGTACTGGCAGAGTTGTATATGTCTCGGATCGTTTGTCTTCATGGTGTGCCAAAGAAGATAGTGTCAGACAGAGGAACGCAGTTCACCTCTCATTTCTGGCAGCAGTTGCATGAAGCCTTGGGCACACATCTGAATTTCAGTTCAGCTTATCATCCGCAGACAGATGGCCAGACCGAAAGGACCAATCAAATTCTTGAAGACACGTTGAGAAGCCAGTGCAAATCCTTGAGGTTGCAGACAGAGTCACCCGAAGGAAGACCATCAGAATGTGCAAAGTCAGGTGGAATCACCATTCAGAGGAAGAAGCAACCTGGGAGCGTGAAGATGATCTGATGGCTAAATACCCTGAGCTCTTTGCTAGCCAACCCTGAATCTCGAGGGCGAGATTCTTTTAAGGGGGATAGGTTTGTAACGCCCTGAATTTGGGGGTAGAATTTTTTCTTCTTTTCTCTCACCAAATTCAGGCGTTACTCTTTCCTTTTTCCCTTTTCTCCTCGCTAAGCCTTGATCTTTTCCAAAGTCGCAGCGGGTTTTGGCTTTAGACCTCGTGTAAAGCAAAACCTCAAAATACTTTATTTTGTGTGATGCACCATGCCGAACCATGCATATTTTTGATTGATTAAAAATGTGAATGCTTTCATCTAGAGGAAATTAGAAATTAGAAAAAAGAAAAGCTTTTTATTCTTTTCTCTCCCCCCCTTCTCCCCTTTTGGCCCAACCGCCCCCTCCTTCGGCCGGCCCAGCTGGCGGCCCAGCCGCCCCCTCCCCCCCTCCCGCGTGGGCCCCGCACTGGCCCAGCCGCGCGCCCCCTCTCCCCCCCTTTGGGCCCAGCCGGCCCAGCCGCCCCCCTTTCCCCTTTTCTTTTTTTTCCAAAAATCCCCTCCCTCTCTCTCTCTCTCCCTCTCCCTAACCCTAGCGCTGCCGCCGCCCTCCCCTAACCCTAGCGCCGCCGCCGCCGCTCCCCTCCCCGGTGCCGCCGCCGCGCCGTCCCCCTCCGGTGAGGCTTCCCCCCTCCTCCTCCTCCCTCTCCTCCCTTCGGCGCCCTCCCCTCACCCGCGCCACCCGGCTCGGCCCCCGGCTCGGCCGCTCCGGCGAGCTCGGCCCGGCCGCTCGCGCCCCCGACCCCGCCCCGCTTGGCCCCGGCCCGGCCGCCTTCGGTTCGGCCGCGCCCGGCGGCCCGCTCGGCCACCCCGCCCGCGCCCGGCCGCCCCGCGCAGCCCTCCGGCCGCCCGCGCGAGCCCCGCCCCGCCCCGCGCCGCCCCTCTCCCGCGCCTGGCTCGGCCGTTCCCCGGCTCGGCCGCCTCCCGCGCCCGGCCTCGGCCGCCCCCGGCCCCGACTCGGCCGCCTCGGCTCGGCCGCCCGCGCCCCGGCCCCGGTTCAACCGCCCCCCTGGTTCAACCGCCCTGACCCCGGCTCGGCCGCCCCGTGCCCCGGCTCGGCCGACCCCGGCCCGACCGCCCCCGCTCTCGGCCTCGGCCGTGCCCTCGCCCGACCGTGTCCTCGCCCCATCGTGCCTTGCTCGCGTCGCGTCGGCCCTCGGCGTGGCCTCGAGCTCGGCCAGCGCACGGCCCCGACGCGTGCGTGACTCGTTCGCAGCACGTTAAGTGTGACTTTGCGCCGCGCGCGTGTTCGCGCAGCGTTCTGGCGTAGCTCGTCGTGCTCACGACGCGACGCATAGCGCCCTATTGCGCTCGCGACACGATCGTCTACCCCCCTAGCCCCATCTACCCCCCGTATCCTATATGCGCTAATCACGTTGTTATTATTAATAAGATAGGAGTCTCAATTTGGAAATTGGTTACGTTAGTTAATTTGTATAGCTAATCGTCTATCTTATTCAATGTTAATCTACTAAAAGTGGTCACGTTTACATTAGTGCATGTAGCTAATTCTGTTGTTAGAACCAATTGGAACTAGAACACGTGACGTCTAGTTATTCACCAACCCGTAGTGCGTTTCGGGCACAAGCTTTAACTCTCGCGAGACCTTTTCTCATTTCTTTCTAACCATGGTAAACTCATTATTGTATGTGATATTTTATGCATGTTTAATCTACTTGTTCTCTTGTATGGTGTATTGTTGGTTTCCTAATTTCAATGGATGGATGTATGTATGCTTGCAATCGCTTAGAGAACGATCCGGTTGGAGAGCCCGAAGAACTCGCAGGAGAAGCCCCTGAGCAGCAGTCGGTTGGTGGAGGCAATGTCCCTTGACCTATCTCTGTCCTATTCATTCTTTAATTCACCTCCCGCTTTACACATTTATGCCTAAGGTTTGACTAGCTTTTGTTATCCATGTCCTTGTTTACCTATTTGGGTTGGATTATTATTGTTTAGCTTTATGCTATTGCTCAACTCTAATCAATGAACATGATGAGATTTATCAATGATACGCTGTTTTCCCCTCTTTTATTATGATGTTATACTTGTGACCTTTAAGGGGGCTCGAGCGGTTTCTCGAGTGCCTCTCCGTAAGGACCTGTTCTATGGATGACCGCCCGGGAAAACAGTGCAACCATGAGGGTGGAGTGGGACGCCCTTAGCTGAATAATTAGAGGAACCGGGGTGTAGTTCGCTTAGCCGTTGTGCCGTCAATGGGGCTCGGTGTATGCGGCTCGCTCTGCCAAGTTTGATTTGTCCCTTGGGGAGGAGTGCAGTACATTTAGGAAACCTAACGGGCGGCTACAGCCCCGGGGAATCTTTGTAAAGGCTACGTAGCGATGCCCTGCTGGACCACCTAGGTAGTGGTCAATGGGGAGTAGCTCTCTCCGGGCAGAAAGGGAATCACGGCTTGTGGGTAAAGTGCACAACCTCTGCAGAGTGTTTTGAAAACTGATATATCAGCCGTGCTCGCGGTTATGAGCGGCCAAGGGAGCTCCAATGATTAGTGGTACTTGATCAGAGACATTTTGGTTTACAGGTGGCAATGAGACTGATGGTTTTTGGTTATGTCTGTGGTGCTGGTAAGTGGTATTCTTTCCGTTTGGAAAGGGTACATCGGGTTAATAACTTGGGTTAATGTTAAAACCTGGCTTTCTACTAGTAAATAATAACCTGACCAAATAAAAGCAACTGCTTGACTTATCCCCACATAAAGCTAGTCCACTACAGCCAAACAGGATGCTTGCTGAGTATGTTGATGTGTACTCACTCTTGCTCTACGCACCAAACCCCCCCCCCCCCAGGTTGCCAGCATTGCAACCACTGCTCGGGAGAAGATGAAGCTGTGGAAGGAGACTTCCAGGAGTTCCAAGACTACGACGAGGTCTAGGTGTGGGTTAGCGGCAACCCCCAGTTGGCTGCCTGTGAAGGCCGCAGTTATTTATGTTTCGTTTTTGCACTTTGATTTATTGTAAGGACTATATGGACGTCTCAGACGTATGATGTAATCGACTATTATTTCTCTTTTTACTACTATTTTGAGCACTGTGTGATGATGTCCATGTTATGTAACTGCTGTGTACGTGAATAACTAATCCTGGCACGTACATGGTTCGCATTCGGTTTACCTTCTAAAACCGGGTGTGACACGTCGTGCCCGCCTTCTTGGCTGACTGGTGCGTGGCCCCTACGCATGGCGGTTTGGCCGTGCCCTGCGTGCGTGGGGCGCCCTACTGGTGCCGCCTATGTTAAAAATACCCTCCCACAGCGGCCCTGAGGCGGCGTGGGAGCGTGCGTGGCGGTTCGGTGCTCACGCGGCGGTTTGCTCCTTCCGCGCATGGAAACCAGTGTCCGAGCTTCATGACTGTGGGCCCGGGCCCCCATGTCAGTGACTGAGTTGTTCGGGCACTAGGTGTGCGTCAGGCGGATTTTTCCAGGGTGCGAGGGGAGCCCTTCCTTGAAAAAAGGGGTTCCCCCCGCGCGCAGCGGTTTTGCTTTCGCATTTTCCCCAACTGCTTCATCCTTTCGCCTCCGAGCCCTCCACGCCCCTTCGTGTTCGCGCTCCTCAGTTTTTCTCCGCCGCGGTCGCCATGGCCATGCTGGTTCGTCTCGATCATTTCTAGGCCGAGGAGGCGCTTGACACGGTGCACCGCCTGCTCGGATGGGGTACGCCGGTGTTTGCCGGGAGGATTCAGGCCGGCACTACTCCCCTCGGCGATCTTGCCGCCGGGGAGTTTGTGCTCTTCATCTCCTATCTCTTCTGCGGGTTGGCGCTGCCGATTTCGTCGTTCTTCCTGCTGCTGCTGGAGGAGTTCGGACTCCAACTCCAGCACCTCATGCCCCACTCCATTCTCCAGGTGGCCATCTTTGTCCACTTCTGTGAGATGTTCGTGAGGGTGGCAGCCTGCACTTCCCTCTTTCGCTAGTTTTTTGTGCTGGTGTGGTCTGGGAAGGGCAAAGACCACCTTGGGGCCTACTACTTCCAGACGAGGTTAGATTCGACAGTGACCTACATCGCCACCCTTGGCAGCGCGAGGTGGGAGAACTGGCATAGTGATTGGGTGATCGTCAGCGCTGAGGTCAACGACCACCTTGCCCTTCCGAGCGACGGGCCCAGACTCGACCGGAAGCAATGGAGGGTAAAATCGTGCCTCATGCTGGAGTTCGGGCCCGTACTGGACAGGATTAAGTAACTGGCGGTTGGTGGTCTGACCTCGATGCACATACTCGATGATTTCCTGAAGCGTCAGGTCATGCCACTGTAGGGGAGGCCGCATCTGTGTTGCTAGTTTACCGGCCCTAGCGACATTGGTAGGATCCAGCACGGGCCTGGGACTGACCTGTCCTGGGAGTAGTTGGAAATTTTGGTGAAGGGGATCACCGGTGAGGCTTTTATCCCCGAAACTTTGATACCTCCCTAGGCCATTTCGCCGCTCTGCGACAATCCAGGGTTGCGGTCGGCGGTGCTGGCCCGACTGCCGACCCTCGATGAGAGTGGTGTGGCGATCCGTCAGACCGGCGGCCGAGACCCCCACCGGGGGATCCATATTCCCGGTGTACCGGTCGGGGGTTCCCAGCCTGCCGATGTGGGCTCCAGAGCTCCTCCTGCGGCCCCTAGTTCCTTGGACAAGGGCAAGGGGCCTGGAGTGGCTCCTCCGCCCCGGGTGCCGCCGGGAGTTCGGAGGGAGTAAGGCGACACCGGCTGCACCGCACCGATGGGTCTTTTGTCTTGGATCTGCCCCTTGATTTGGACTCCCCCCAGAAGCGTCAGAAGACAGCTGGTGGGACTAGGGAGGCTGAACCTCAGGTCCAGGACGGGCAGATGGGCATGAGCCCTCCGCCACCACCGCCTTCGGATCTGACACCACCACCACCGCCACCAGCATCAGACCGACCGTCATCACCGCGGGGGCAGCGGCAGCAACAACAGCAGGGGCGACAGCAGCAGCAGCAACGACAGCGGGCGCCCCACTTCCAGGGTCACTGGAAGGTTCAGGGCTCCAAGTAAGTTTAGACTCTTCTAATGTTCTTGCGAGTGTTATTTTTATGCTGACAGGTCTTGACCCGTCCTTTGCCTATCAGGGCCTCCTCCTCTTCTGCTTTCAAGGACGCTCCTCCCCCGCCGGTCGCTATGCCCGCCGGTGGGTCTGGTTCTCAGCAGCACACATCTGCTGGGAATGTCGCCGGTGATCCGTCAGCGGCTACCGCAGCCTCACCAGCGTTGGCGTCAAGTACACCACCGGCAGCGGCCGAAGAGGTTCCTGCTGCATTTGTCCCCACCATACGGGGTGACGCGGGTGCTGAGGTGGCGCCATCGGGCCCCCAGGATCCGCTTGCCACCGTCGAGGCAATGCCTTCGGGTTCCCAAGTTCTAGCTGGGGGTCCAGAGGAGGCAGTGCCGCCGACAGCTACTGCAGATCCAATGACGGCGATACCGTCGAATACACCATCGGCGGTAGGCGTGGGGGTGCGTCCAGCTCCATCCTGCCACCAACTCCAGAGGGACCGGAGGTTATTCTTGGGCGACCGCTCTGGTCTGGCATCGAGCCAGAAGCAACGCCGACTCTCCTCCCTCAGGTGCTGTCCCGCGCTCATCAGGCTCTCCAGGAAACCGAGGCGGCGATCCTGCGGGAGTGGGAGGCGCTCGAGACCGAGCACCAGTGCCTTGGCGACTGGTGCATCCAACTAGAGGAGCGCACTAAGGCGGCATCCTGCCAATTTGTCTCAGAGCGGACCGAGCTTGAGCGGGAGCGCGAGGCCTTCAAGGAGGACCTCCTAAAGGTGTCTGACCGAGAGCAAGAGGTGACCCGAAAGGAGGAAGGGCTGGTCAAGAAGAAGGAGCACTTGGACCAAAGGGATGAGGTCATCTCGGCGTTCCATAATAAGCTGAAAGCCTATAATATGATGCTAGAGAAACAGCGGGACGAGCAGGCTGCGGCTGAGGCGAAGCTGCAGAAGCTGCAGCAGGAACTTGACGACAAGGCTAGCAACATTGCTCGCACCGAGGAAAGCCTCAAGGCGAAGGATGCCTCCCTGGAGAAACGAGCGACTGATCTCGCCTGGCAGGAGAAGGACCTCGCCTTAAGGGAGGAGATGTGGGAAAGGCGGAACAAGTTGCTAGTCGAGTTTGAGCTCGAGGCAGAGGAGAAAGAGAAGCGATTAGAGGGGAAGAGCGGGCACTGGAGGAGCAGGTCCGCCGGTTCCGGGTGGCGTAGGCTGCTCAGGCGACGCAAACGGCCCCGAGCCCCCAGGCGGTGGAGGTGATGAGGAAGACGCTCAACGACCTCCGGGCTGAGCAACGCGTCGAGGCCCAGCGCATCGCTGCTTGGGCAGGCGAGGCAAGTACGGCACTAGTGCCCTGAGGGGTGAGTCCCATCCCAGCGTTGGTGCGGCCGGCGTCCATCTTCGACGTGCTCCCGGTACTGGATTCCGCTGCTGACCGCCTCCGACGTCTGGATCAGATTCTTGGCGTCCGCCTGGAGGCCGAGGGCAGCAGACTCTGCCGGTCGGCGATAGAGTACGTCTTGATATGCTTCCGGAGCCACGACCCGGCTGTCTCCTTGGGGCTAGTGATCGCAGGTCTGATGGCCGATACTGAAGACGCCACCCGGGAGGGCGTATAGGATGTCGTGGACGTGGTGGCCGGGCGCTTCCAGTGGGATCCCGCTGATGATGAGTAGCCAGTCCTGCATGGAGAAAACGAGGGTTCTGCTGGGGAGCGGGTTGTAATATATCTTGATTTTGTAAGATACTCTTTAAGCACTACTTATCAGGCGATATTACAACTTATCTGCACGCTACTTTTTCTTTGCTGTGTGCGTTGCTACCAACTTCTTCCCTGGTACTTGGCCCCCCTAGGATATGGCCTCGACGTGTCGAGGCTGGATGCCAGGATTCTTAAGAAGGAATTGGTGACATGGCCCCCAAGGGGTAATCTCAACTGGGACCCGACCTGCACACAGTCTTGGCTAGGAATTTTTAGTAGCACACCCATAGGGTCCGTTAGCTGTATTTCTTATCCTTTGATTCACGCAACAGGACCGGCTGCAGAGTGGTGGGGCGTGTAGGCTTACGGTACTTGACCATACTAAGCGACTTCACGGCCCCGAACCACCCTAGTGTCTGGTTGTCGGGCCTGGCTACTCAATTCGGATGTCGCTATACCAGCCAGGGAGGGAGACTGCATGGGTGGGTTAGATAATAATAATGGTTGTAAACTCAAGAATAAAACCAACAGAAAAACAAATCTGTGGGTCGAACCCCTTCCTTATAACCGGATATACACGAGTGTAGGCCAACAGACCGAGTTTATTGAGGGCGGACCTCACCGGGCTGGCGCATATACATGTGCTTCCTAGTTACAGGGAAGAAAACCGAACCCCCAACTTTGTTTTTATGGGAAAAACTTACAGAGATGCTATATATTCCAAGGGTTGGGAAGAGGTACTCCGTTAGCTATGGCGAGGTAGACGCACCCGGGGCAGCCTATTTCCGTCACCTTGAAGGGTCCTTCCTAGCTGGGAGAGAGCTTGTGGAGCCCTTCTCGGTTCAGTACTCGCCTTAGGACCAGGTCCCCGACTTCAAGCTTCCTACTATGCACAAACCGTTGGTGGTAGCGCCTGAGCACCTGGTTATACCATGCATTTCGGATTGCTGCTCGCCACCTGTGCTCGTCGATGAAGTCCACATCCTCGCGCCATAGCTGTTCCTGCGCAGACTCATCAAACGACTGGACCCATGGGGAGCCCATAATGATTTCCGGGGGAAGGCAGGCTTCGTCCCCGTAGACCAGGAAGAATGGGGTCTCCCCAGTAGCTCGGCTGGGCATTGTCCGGTTCCCCCATAGCACAGAGGGTAGCTCACTGACCCAATTTGTGCCATGCTTCTTTAAGCAGTCATAGGAGCACGTCTTGAGTCCCCTAAGAATCTCTGCATTTGCCCTCTCCACCTGTCCGTTGCTCCTAGGGTGGGCCACGGATGCAAAGCAGAGCTGGATGCCGATGCCTTCGCAGTACTCCTGAAAGATCCGACTTGTAAATTGGGTCCCATTGTCTGTAATGATATGATTTGGGACCCCAAATCTACAGACGATCGACTTGAGGAAGGCAACAACAGCGCTCTGGGTGATGATGACCATCGGGGTGGCTTCCGGCCACTTGGTGTACTTGTCAATGGCGACAAAGAGATACCGGTACCCGTCGACGGCCATGGGAAACGGTCCCAAGATATCCACCCCCATACGGCGAATGGCCAGGAGGGTGGAATCATTTGCAGAGCCTGAGTCGGTGTGTGTATCTGCTTTGCATGGTACTGGCACGATTCGCAGGACTTTACTAGCTCGGCCGCATCCTGGAGGGCAGTTGGCCAGTAAAAGCCATGCCGGAAGGCCTTACTGACCAGTGTGCGGTATGAAGAATGACTTCTACACTCCCCTCCATGGATCTCCGTGAGTAACTCATGGCCCTCTTCCTGGGTGATGCACCACATGAGAATGCTGTTGGCGCCACGGCGGTAGAGACCCCCTTCTACCATCGTGTATCATTTAGCCAACCGCACTATGCGCTTGGCGGAGACATGGTCTTCAGGAAGGATATTTTCCTTTAGGTAGTCCCGGATCTCAGAGATCCATGCATCGGGACCACTCTAAGTTGTCGGCTGTGGTGCTAAGGGGTCAGCAGAGTCCCCCAGAGCACACACAACCTTTGGTGGGTTCTGGGACGCCACCGGGACCGTCGGCTTTAAGGTGCCAGTCTCGCCCCCTTCGCCCAGTTCGGTAGTCTAGGCAGCGGGTCTCAGCAGCCGTCTTTCGAAGACGCCCTCGGGCACGGGTGCTCGAGTTGATGCCCTCTGGGAGAGGTCATCTGCCGCTGAGTTGTCAGCCCGGGGAACATGTTGTAGTTCCAGGGCCATGAAGTCCTTCTCCAGCTTCCACCATACATTACATACAGCTTCTTGCGGCGGTCGCTGTCGTCGCTGGAGTCAGAGTCTTCGGTGAAAACGTCTTTAAGGTCTCCCTCGGGCGACTGGTAGCCGAGGTCTCGTCCCTCCACAGCCGCGGCTTCTTTGTCGGCCCCCTTCTTGCTAGGCCGGTGGCGAGGCAGCAAGACGTCCTTGGAGGACTGCTTGCGCCGCTCGCTGACGCGCCTTGCGAGTTTGATAATCTCACGGCAGTCAGCGGCACTGTGGCAGCTGTTGGGGTGCACTGGGCATGCGCCACTGCTGCTTCCCTAGGGCCGTGGGTGCTTGTTGCGCTCATCTTGGCCCCCGGCCGTGGCGGCGGTGACTGGAGCAGCAAACTGCGGCTTTTCGTGGCCGCAGTTCTTGTTTCTCTTTTTCTTTTTACCACCGCCCTGGGTAACAGCATCCGAGCCACCCATCTGGGTAACTCCGGCCTGTGGCGCCGAGTGCTAAGCACGGCCCTCGGCGGCTCTGGCACATTTGTCAGCTAGAGCGAAGAGCGTGGTGACGTTGTCCACATCATGCGTGGCCAACTTTTCCAGCATCTTTTCATCACGTACCCCCTGGCGGAAAGCAGTGATGATGGAAGCATCCGAGATATGGGGGATTGCCCCACGTACCTTGGTGAAGCGGGAAATGAACACCCGGAGAGTCTCCCCGGGTTCCTGCCTTACTGCATGGAGGTGTGCCTCCACACCATGCTGCTGGTAAGCGCTGGCGAAGTTCGCCATGAACCGCGCGCAGAGCTCTTCCCAGGAGTAGATGGATCCTGGGGCTTGGTTCATGAGCCAAGTCCGGGCTGGCCTAGACAAGGCTACATGGAAGTAGGTTGCCATTACGGCGGTGCCTCCACCTGCTGCCGTAATGGCGATGACATAAACCTACAGGAATTCCGACGGGTTTGTCGTACCTTCGTACTTTTCTGGCAGGTGTGGCCGAAACTTGGGTGGCCATGTCGCCGCACGGAGGTGGTCTGCCAGGGCAGCGCAGCCCACTCCAGCCAACGGGATGCTCATCTGCAATCGGGCATCCCCTGGGGCCTGTGGCGCGACCGCAGCGAAATCTTGCTCGAGGTTGTGACCCTCAAGGTTCCCACGGCGCTCACGCGCCCTTTCTAAAGAGATACAGGCATATTTGCCCGCACGCCTGCGGTTGAGTTCGTCCCGCAGGTCTTCTGGTCTCTCCAGAGGAACTTGCGCATCTTCTACTGCACGTCTGCGGTTGAGCTCCGCTCGTAGATTTTGGGTCGGGGCAGCCCTTACCGAGGGCAAGCGCACCGAGGTTGACGCCTCGTACTGGCGCCGGGATGATCGAGGTCTGGGCCTGACCGAGCTAGAGTGCGCTACGCCAAGGAGGCGATCCACGTCGTTGCGCCACTGCCTCATGGCCCCTGGCGAGGCCGTGGAGCTTGGTGGGTGGCGCAACAACTCCCTGGCCGCAGAGAGTGCTCCGGCGGGAGCAACCCCTAATGGAGTCCGGGACGCCTGCGCTGGCGTGTGTTGCCGCACGGGGCGCACAGCTGCGGCACCAGGCGTCGGGCGACCAGAACTCTGTGGCATAGAAGATGCGGCCTCCTCCTCCATGGGGAAATCTTTAGAAGTCTCATCTCGATGCTCGGCGATATGAACCATAGTGTCGAATAGGAAAAACAAGCAAAAACTTGAAGCCTAGCCCCCTACCTGGCGCGCCAAATGTCGGAGAGGAAATTCTCCGGCGGGGTGGCGGAGTACACCCGCTCTAAGTCCTATGATGTGGAGGGGGCTTAAGCGTTTTGCCTGTTGCGAGATGTAGGAATGAATACAAGAACACGCAAGGGTTTAGAGTGGTTTGGGCCGCCGGAGCGTAATACCCTACTCCACTGTGTGTTGTATTGCTTGAGAGCTTGAGTTGTGTGTAAGCCTAAATGACTTGCGTCTGAGTCTCCTCACGTTGCTTGCCTCCCCTTTTATAGTTCAAGGGGGCATGTACAAGGGTTCTGAGCCCCGACACGTGGGCCCAGGGACAAATGGAAGGATGGAACTACTGCTTGCCATGCCCGTGTAATCTCCGTGCACCATAATATTCGTAGTGCGTACAGTATTGATAACTTGCTGCAGCGCCCTCGGTAACGCGTGAGTCATGATGGGTGCGGCGCACGCCATGACATAGGTGTACTGTTGGCCAATGGGAATAGTCAGACACGCCGCCTGCAGGATGGCTCAGGCGCCGCCTGCCAGTTGAGTGGACAGGACACATTAAATGCTGAAGGGGCACATCGCCTGTAAGCGGGGTAGTCAGGCGGCGCGTCTTCTCCACAATAAATGCAAGGGCAGTGTGGCCCAGTGGTCTTACGTCAGGCCCATCCCGCAAGCTCACGTCATGCACAGTAGGCCGCTTGGCTGCACCAGGTCTCCGTCTGGCCAAGGAATAGGAACATTGTGTGGACAGGTTCGCACCAAGCTGGGTCTGGACACATGTCGCCCCCGTACCCCTGCCTGAGCAGGGTCCAGGTATTCTCTGCCCCAGAATCCCGGGGTCCGGCGGTGAGTAGTCTGGACCCTACTGAGAAGGGTACGAGACCTATCTCGGAGGTCCGTTCGTCACGTACGGGGGTCCGGTGCTTTCCTCACAGTAGGTCCGAACCCACTGCGTGCATCTTGGAGCACGTCCCTTTCTCTAGCCATGTGGCGACCCCGGGGCGGTCAATGTGGTGCGGCTGAGAACTGTTCTCCACGCAATCAGAGACCTCTCCGCCGATATAGTGCCTTCATATTGTGGCAAGGGGTACCGCTGTTTTAGGTACCGACATATCCGATATCCGATCAAATAATATCCGTATCTGTCACTTATCCGCCCGGATAAATATCTGGTCTCTGTATCCGTATTCGTCCTGTTTGAAACTATCCGTATCCGATCCTGAATCCGTTTTAAATATATTATGATAGAATACAGGATGAACTACTATCCATCCCTATCCGTTCGTTTTCACCCCTACGCTCGTTCACGCGCCGTCCGTATCGTCTTCCACCCAACCCGAACCCCACGAGAAAATCCTGAGAGCGATCGCTCCAGCTCGGGTTTGTTGAAGTATACTCAGTGGAGAGAGACAGAGAGAATACAAATGAGAGAACTGTTATCTTTATTGCAGAGTTACTTGCTTATATACAAGTGAAGGGGTGTATCCCAAAGGGTGTGTCCCTTGGAGAAAACTGTCGCACCCCTTGGATTGATCACATGTGTAATATTTTGTAACACTCCCCCTTGATCAATCCAACTTCATTTGATGATCTGTCAGCTGTTCTTTCAAGATCTTATCTCCTCAAAAACCCTGTGGGAAAAATAAGGAGTACACAATGTCTTTTGGATAATGAGAATAACCTCACACGAACTCCAAAAGAAAATATGCTTGTAATCATCATATAAAAACCCCCAGTGGGGAAAAGTTAATGATGAAGCATATAGCTTAGTTGATATTACCTCGTTAAAAAAACTTTGGATGAGAAAACCTCAATAAGGCAAAACTCATACAAAGAAAAGAGTGTAATATGATGGACAAAACAGGTCAAATATCACGGAGAATTTCTCCCCCTAATTCTTGCAATCACTTAAGTCTTCTCATACCAACCACTTTAACATATTTCTGAAACGTGGAGCATGGTAGAGATTTTGTGAGTAGATCAGCAAGATTATCACAAGACTTTGTTTGCAAGATGTTAATATTTCCATTTTCCTGTTTCCATCTGAACAACACAAGCTCAATTATCCTTATAGATAATTGTCGGTGATTCAATCGAATCATGGTATGATATTGTTCTCCAATGGACCTCTAGCCCAAAGAACAATAATATGTCTATAGCCATCATCTCAAAAACCCCTGTGGGGAAAATAAATGATGAGACATATAACTCAGGCTAATATTTCTCCAAGATAATCTTGCCAGAAAATCTGAGAAATCAACATATCAGCTGAGTCTCCTTAAAAACCCAGTGGGAAAAATAAGGAGAGTAGTCATACTCTATTGTTGATCCATTTGAACTCTAGGGAGATAAACTCATATCCTAGTTCAAATACAACAATAACTATGCCATAATGTATCATCCTTTAAAAACCTCTATGGGAAAATAGATGATACAACATAGGCCTTGTGTTGATGTGGCCTCATTAAAAACTTTGAATGAGAAACCCAAACAGGGGAAAAACTCATGCAAAGAAAAGAGTACAACATGATGTGTAAACAAGTTCTTCTGATCAAAAGGAAACTCCCGCTGATCTTTACGAATCACTAAGTCATCTCATACCTGCTCTCAAACACATTAAAAATGTGGAGTAAGGTAGAGACTTAGTTCGTAACTTGTTTTTTCATCTAAACAACACAAAGTAATATTATCTCCATAGATAATAAGGTTAATGATATAAAATCATGACCACCACATACCCTCAGTATGTAGTATATCATTCTATACCATCCCACGAAGTGTGCTACAGAATGATTAGTGTAAGTGACCGTTAATCTCTGTTGATTGACATTTATCAAACAGTAGGTCCAACTTACCAGAAGTATGTCATTGATCTTGTACCTGGGGATCTTCTATAGATATCCAAGATCAGTATATCCAAACATAAGGAGAGCATGAGTACACCTGGAGATCATAACTCGATCTCATGTGCTGTTAGCTAGCAAATCATTGCAAAGCAATATCCGGCCGGATGCTCTTGCAAGATACAATAGCACATCTCATGATCCGAAAGAATCAAATAACAATGATTCTCTCATATTGAATTTCTTCAATATATGTTGGATATAGACAATTTTGTATCCAAGATACTCAAGATAGTTTACTTTGAATTGAAAATCTCTTTCAATTCATATCCTCTATCTCGAACTCCGTCGATAAGTAATGTATGTTTGAAATATGTTGCACATATTTACACTGAACATACCATTCTTTGTGTATCCTTTCAGAAGGAAGGATTCACTAGGTCGAATGTACCATATTTGACCAGGATGCTCTAAGTCACAAAGACTTTCCAAGCATTGCAAATTTGTGATTGGTGATTATGTATTTGGAATCCTTCAAGACTCCACATATACCATAATCTAGTGACCACATATGCATATGTTGTCACTACATCTATCAACTGCACAGATAGATGATTTACTGCCCTTTGTATTGTATCGGAATTTTACTACTCATGGTAGAAGAGAATTTATAGCATTAAAATAATGCTTGGGTTTGCGTATAAACCCAGTTGCTACTAGCCATGCTTTCTCACCACCTCATTGTTTCCAAGTCCATGAAAACAAACTTGTATCCACAGTAAGATACCTTGAAGTGAAAATAAGTTAACACTTCTTTCCGGTGAGCAAGGCTATCTCTGCAACATTGTATCACTCAACAAGATCCAGTTTGAGCATACTCGTGCTCTGCTATGGCCATAGTCTTTTGGATCACTTGGAGCGCATATACAATTGCTGAGATGTATGTGTCGACACTTGTAGCTTTCAAATAACACAATTCTCCAATTGACATAAAGTCATTTTTTATGTACCCTTATGATTCCTCGTGAAATCCCAAAACGAGAATCAAGGGCTTCCGATAACCTAGCCTCATCAGTGCGCACTGAGCTAGGTTGTGAATGTCTTCCATTCACAGGATAATTTATATCCTATAGGTGTCCACCAACGCTAAGTTGGTTACCAACGAATAGTTGGTTTGCATTTACTATCTCAGAAGGTCTAGCCTTCAGTAGCTTGCAAGCATCTTAATCCTAGAATTTGTGACCATACTTCTCCCCCTCTTATTTACAACATCATTGTAATAGGGAGTTAAGTGGTTTTTTATGTAACCACTCTTTCTGGCACTTCAACATAGGATTAATTTGAGTGACACCTCATAGTAAATGCACATGGCAGTCAATTTGCAACTTCTTGCAAATCATTCAAACCTAAAGGTTCAGTTTTAGTACGTGATCCTGAGCCTGAATGCTTACTGCATTCATTAAAATTTCCTGGCATTCTTTTTGGTACTTGAAATCTCCCCCTAATGTCTGGAAAAGCTCATGATTCAAGCAAGCGTACGAGCCATAAATAGATTCTCATGAAGAAATTCTAAAACTTAATGATCGACGGAGAATGAAACAGCCTGTCGTGACGCCTGACAAACAAAACAGACAGAGGAGCACCAGCCACGTCACGCACGCGCGTACACTGCACATACGTACGTACGGAGCGTGTGGTCCAGCCTGCGCTGTGCTGTGCTGTACGTACATCGTATGCCTAAGTGACGTGTCGATGTCGTGCGCACGAGTTTGCTGGTCCAACCTGCGTGTGGCCGAGCATGTGGCGCAGGTACCGTGTGCGTATACGTACGGGGAAAAGATACAGGCCTGGTGACGGACTGACGGTGGGAGTTTGCTCTCTCCCTGATCCGAGCCTACGGAGCGCGGCGCGGGGCCGGCGGGCCCACGCGGCAGCGAGCGACAGAGACGAGACCGGCCACCTCATCCACCCCCACCAGGTGCACTGCACTGCAACCTCGCTCGCCGCCGGTCGGTCGTCTCCTTCTCTCTCCCTCTCCGTCCGACTATACAATACAATTCCACTGCGTGGCAGGGTCCAGCTCCTTATCCTGTCCCCCTCGCCCCTTTCCCTTCCCCGCCCGTCTCCTCCCCCTCCCTGCCTCTCCGCCCTCCCACCCACCCACCCATCTCGCTCGCGCGCGCCGGGATTTCTCGCCTTCGCTCAGTCGCTCCGCGGCTCTCCTCCTGCGCGCCGGCCGGTCGATCCGGGCGCCGGGGCCCGAGGTGCGCCGCGGCGGAGGCTCTGCCGGGCCGGATTCGCTGATCGGTCGGTTGGTAGGTTCGGTTGTTAGGTAGGTAGGTAGGTTGGTTGGTCGCGGGCATGTCCACGGCGGTGGCGCGGCCGGCGCACGGCGGCTTCCGGCGGTCGGAGAGCGGGAAGCCGGATCCGGAGGACGCGGACAGGATGAGGGACGCCAACGGGTACTTGGTCCAAGAACATGAGGAGGAAGAGGAAGAGGAAGAGCGTGGCGGTGAGGCGGCGGCGGCGGGGAGGGAGGAGGAGGCGCTGTCGGATGCCTCGTCGATCGGCGCGGCGTCGTCCGACAGCTCCTCCATCGGCGAGAACTCCGCTTCCGAGAAGGAGGGCAGTGACGGGGAGGAGGAGGAGGAGGAGGAGGTGGAAGGCAAGGCGCAGGGGCTCGGCATGATGGGGCTGGCCACGCTCCAGTCCTTGGACGATGCCCTGCCCACCAAGTAAGCTGCTTGCTTCTCTCCTAATCCCCTTTCTCTTCCTGATCTGATCTACCGCTAGTATTAGTAACTGCTGCTGCTGCTTGGTGTTGTTTCTTCTACTATGCCGCTAGAAATTGCTCCTGCAAAACCGAACCGACCGCTGCTGGAGACAACATGTTTTATGGATAAAAATCCGATTTTTTTTTTTGCTGCGAAAAATAATGTTCTTGTAGCGAAATTATAAGAGGCTGGTTTAGATCCGAGTAGAGTAGCTAGCACATAGAAAAGAAGAGAAGTGTTTCTTCCCATCCTTAGCAGCAGTCGTGGTTTCGACAGCAGCAATGCATTCCCCTGCTGATCCTCTCTTTCTTGTCCTATGATGAGAATAGTAATAATATATAATCCTTAAACACCGAACTAACCGAGGAGCGAATTCGCAGGCGGGGCCTGTCCAACTTCTACGCGGGCAAGTCCAAGTCTTTCACGAGCCTGGCGGAGGCGGCAGCGACGGCGGCCGCCAAGGAGATCGCGAAGCCGGAGAACCCGTTCAACAAGCGGCGGCGCGTGCTGCGGGCGTGGTCGCGGCGGCGGGCGTCGTGCAGCGCGCTGGCCACCGCGTACCTGCCGCCGCTGCTGGCCCCGGACCACGCGGTGGTGGAGGAGGACGACGAGGAGGGCGCGGACGACGAGGACGAGGAGGAGGGCCAGCACGGGCGCGGCGGGCTCGGGGGCAGGAGGCCGCCCACGTTCCCGTCCCCGCGGCTGAGCGCGCACGCCACCGCCGGCCAGATGGCGAGGGCCGGGTCGTTTCGGTCCCCGAGGTCCTTCTCCATGACGGACCTCCACAGCGCGGAGTACGAGTAGGCAGCGACAGCCAGCAGCCACGATTAGAGCCAGAGCACCTCTGGTCTGTCTCCTTCCTCCTCTAGGCGCCAGAAGAGGTGCTGTTGCTGGTGATGCTGCCACTGTTGTTACATCCATTACTGCTATATGGTCATCAAGATGCATATATATATAAGAAGGAACTCCATTGCTTGTGCTTGCCATCGTGCCGGCCTGAATCTGAATGTCGCATGAAACATTGCTCTTTCTGAACAAACCAGCAGCACCAGGATTCAGGTTTCAGGGCTTCGCGCAACTTAAAGCAGCCAGTGGCAGCATGGGATGGATGCCGAAAAGAAGAAAGCGAGGAGGAATGGAATGGATCATGCATGCATGCCGAAAATAATGTTCAGGAGATGCTGGCGATGTTGTGTTTGCGTTGCTCCTCTTGCCTCTGCACCTGCTGGTGGTGACTCGCGGGAGCAGACAAACGGTGGGTGATGATGAGTCCTACGCCGCCGGCCTAATCCCATCGAAGACAACCCTAATCTAAGCATGACATTATCGGCAGCGGCAGGGTTCGTGGAGAAGGCAGCGACAAAACCAAGCATACAGCACGAGAAAAAAAAAGGGGATCTTTTCTCACAAGGCAGCCGTAGCATAGCAGTGGGTAGGTCTGGTGGCACAGTCCATGGTTGACTTGTTTGCAATGAAAGGTTGCTTGGTTTGTACAATAACAGATGTTAAAATAGAACAGATATAAATTGTACTAGGAGGAGAGAAAAAAAAAAGCTAGCATCCACGAGCTGCCACGTACTGGACGGTTCACGGAGCATACGGACCTGCGCCGTGGCTTTGGGAGGTGTGTGCGCGACGGAACCGGGAGGGAAAGCGAACCCAAATCACGGCCACCGAGGCACCGACCTTGTTGGCGTTAATAAATCCCGGATCCTACGCCGTCTCGTCTCCCCGGACGACCGGCGGCGAGGTGTACTCGCAGGAGCCGCCGTTTCGTTTTGGTTGGAGGGATTTTTGAGCCAGCAGTCGTTGTCAAGTCAACCGCATGGATCATCATCACTAGTCGTAAAGAAGAAAAGGTTTCAGTGGACACACGTACACATAAAAAGGCAAGCGGTCCGGTTTTCCAAGGAGAAAAGAAAACACTCGGAAATTATGGTGTGCAACCTAGTCCTCTCAAGCGTGTACTCCCTCTGTCCCACAAGACATTTTAACACTTATGTTTCATGTTTATATTTAAACTAGCTGAGTGACCGTGCGTTGCAACGGGAATATATAATATAGTATATTACAATAACTTATATATAAAATGTGTGTTATATCGTTATGAGAAAATATTTCATAATCAATTTGTGATCCTGGCCATACATAAATTTTATTATTTTAATATATCTGTTTCACCACTACATTGCAACCATCAGTATCATGCAGACTTCGATATATGCCACGATTTGTATGGTCTCATCATTGGAGAACACGTTCCACACATGCCGGAAGAAATTTCCTCGTACATCGTTAGTCATCAGACACGCATCACCATACGCTTTTGCTTAAACAAAAAAACAAGTGTGTGTTTGTGAAGAGAATTAAAGGCAGGCCGGCACAAAAGCTATCCCGATATGCCGAGGATGATGAACTGGTCATTGTTGTCGGTCCTCCTCTGTGTCACCTCCGGCGCCAAGATGACGCCACAGTCCTCGATATAGTAGTCGTCGAACGCGCGCGGCATGCCGAGTATCGATGACTCTTGGCTGGGCTGCCAAATGAAGTGCACCCCGGGCTCATCAGCGAGGTAGTACCCCTGGCCGTTGCACCACCGGATGCACTACACCTCTACATACATCATGTTCGACACACAACGTCAGCAACGGCCATCGTCCCAGCACACAAGAATTCAAGGTCGATCAGTAGCGACTTACGTGACATGTTGGGCTTCAGGTGGACGTTGAGCTGGACGGCGTGATGGCGATGTCGTCGGATGCGGTTCCTACAACAAGCCAAGAGTCGTCGACGTTGGCGACTGTAACACCCGGATTTTAGGGGTCCAAAACCCGGGGTTAACATAAACACCAGGTATGCTGGGACCAAGTCTCATACATATGATGTATAGTGGCACAGGATCGAATGTCACAACTTTATATATAACAGGAGTTCTATACAAAATAAATAGTTACATTATAAGGAGACAACGGTCCAGCAACCCAAAGTTGACTGGGAGACGACGACCTAGACCTCTCACGAACTCATCGCAGCATCCTCCATGAGCATCATCCTGCAGTACCTGATCTTGACCTGTGGTGTATGTGAGACAGCAAGAGTGAGCTCACATACGTTCATCGCTCAACAAGTTGTGGGGAATAATGTGCATGAACTCGCCAAAGGTGGGAGCTCACGTGAAGTGTAAGGCTTACCAAAGAAGATGGTTAGAGCTGAGCATTGCTTTTAAAGTTGGTCAAAATTTTATTAGCAATTACTAAGTATAAGTAAATACCAAACCCAATTAAGTAATAGAACAAAAGTAACCACATCACCTGCAATGCAATGCATATGACCAATTGAATTTAGTTCCATAAATTAATCATGTGAGGGTCCGAGCTGCTCATGACCGTGAGCACGGCTAGTATACCAGTTTTACACTCTGCAGAGGTTGCGCATCTTTACCCACAAGTCGTGTATCCCATGTCGCCAGGGTTTGCAAAGCCCTTAGACACTTCCGAGGTGAATGGCTAGGGATCCACTACGAGGCCTTTACAAAGTTCCACTAGCTTCCGAAAACCCGCTACAGTTTATAGGAAGATCCAGTGCAGGAATCCCTTGCAGGACCGCCATCGCAGCAAAATCCTCCCGAGGGCCTCCCTACACTGACCTCTCCCCTACTGCCCTTGCCCCTTTCGGGTAAGGTAGTCTTCCACTAGCTTTCCTAATTAATCAGCCAAGGGCATCCCATACTACCCTTGTGGTAGCACTGTTTTCCCGGGTGGTCGCTCCATGTTCCAATTAACATAATGATCTTAACATGAACAATAAATAACAACTGATAACAAAAAGTGTAATCATGAATAGTGTATCTCCATACCCAAAACCACATATAGCACTAGCAAGTACTACCCAGAAAGATCAGTGGTGAACAAGGTATAAAGATAGACAAACTAGGGTAACCTATTGGGTCCCATCAAATTAACCTATGCAGATCATTATGATTAATCAGAACATGGCTGGGTAAAAAGAAGTGATCAAGGGCACAACTTGCCTGGGCCTTGAGAATCCAGGTACCAGGATGATCTTCAGGTGATACGTATCCTCACTGCTAGTCGTAGCAATTTAAACAAACATGGTATAGGCAAAATTAACATTACACCAAACATAAGGACAAAATACACATTAATAATATACATATTAAAATAAGATCACAGGAAAAAGAATTATTAATTTTTGAGTTATAGAATTCAAATTATGAATTTTCCTAAGATTTAAGGTGATTATAATAGGATTAGATGATAAATTAATTTCCTAACAGAGTTCATGTCAAAACAGTGATTCTAAATGATAGAGAATATTATTACAAAATTTTAGGAATTGGAATGGTTCAATTTGGAGCTAAAATGAATTAAATATGAATTATACAAGTTTTAAGATTTGTTTTTGTATTAAAAACGAATTTCTAAATTTATTTCTCTGTTTTTAATTTCCCCTGGACTAGGCCTCAATTTATGCAAAGCGCAGGGGTCATCTTGCAAGTTTTCCCGAGACACATAGAACCCCGAGGGTGGACCGCGGGTTTATTTCATAAAAGTTCAGGGTCTCTTATGAAAAAGCGTCTGGCCGAAGGGGTATCGGCCGATCGTGGCCCTTAGATTAGAATCATACGGCTAGGATTAGATCAAGCCGAGCTCGAACCGGTACGCACTGCTGCGCGTCGGATCAGAGATCTACGGTGCGGATTTTATTACTCTAAATCTAACTCTGCTCGTCCGATCCAGATCTAACGGCCATGATCGCTCAAAGTGAAACGGTACACATTATCTAATCCTAGCCCTATATCACGCGATCAACGGTGGTGGATCCACAGACTGAACCGGTACCCCCGGTTTGATCCGGTCCGTTCATCAGTCGACCCACGTCCCTTTTTCCTTTGACGAAGAGGCACCCTGGGATTAAATCTCATCCGTCGGCTGAAGATCCAATGGTGCCCGTTGTTTCTCCTACCTCCCGATCCGAGGACAGCGCAGAGGGACGTATGCGATCTAGGTGAGCACAGCACCCAGGTCCCAGCTAACTCGTGGAGGAGGGGTTCACCGGGGTTGACGCCCAGTCGTGCTGAGGGGAGGCGAGCCGACGTGGGGCGGGGAAGAAGGAGCTCGCCGTCAAGGCACTGCAGGGGCCATGGCCAGACCTACATGTGAGTTCGTCGGCGAGGAAGTTCTCCGACAATGTGCGCCGATGGCCGAGCCTATGGGACGAGGGCATGCGATGCCTGTTTATATATCCGAGCGAGCGAGAAAATATGTTGCCGAGAAGCTCGGGTAGAGGCCGAATCGGTAGATTTATTAAGAGAGGACTGGGCGACCACAACAACCCAACGATTTCGGCGCACGTCGTTGAGTTCTGCGCGCCGCACGGACTGGGAAGGGGATAACTCTAATGCCCCCGGGTCCACACGTAAGAGTGAGCTAAGGCGCTGCCCAACGGGATCCACGTAACAGAGAGCGAGTGGAAGCGAGGCTTGCGGTTGCGGGCGCCGTTACGCCGGTGCGCGCGCAGTCTCCGGGGAGAAGATAAGTCCGACAGATGGGGTCCACACGGCGGTGTCTAGCTGGGATGGAGCAGCGAGCACACGGGACGAGCGACTGCAACAGGGACCCACCAGTCGGTCGGTACGAGCGAAAAGGGAAAAGAGTAGTGGGCTGGCGCGCGGCTGGTTTCATCTGGTGGGCCGAGGGGAGAAGCCAGCCCAAGCGCAAGGAGATAAGTGGAGGTGGGCCGAGCACGGGATTAGGCCCAAAGGCGATTCTGTTTTTTTTTTCCCTATCTTTCTGATTTCTATTTTTAAATTCAAACCAAACTCAAATTTAAATTCCGAATAGAACACCAACATAAATGAAAAACTTTATATTATTACTATTATTTGATATATATTTGTTTTAATTATTTTATACATGATTCTAATCATAAAATAGAAAATAGTTCATATCTTATGAATTTTAGTAAAATATAATTTATGTTGTAGATTATATATTAAGAAATAGTTTTGGTCATAATTCTTATATATAATTTCAATCCAAGAATACTTTAATTTATATAAAATATTGGAGTAGTAACTTTTGAAATTATGAATATTATTTTAAAGAAAGGTGTTTTGATTCAAAATTTTTTTGAGAATTTTCCCTTGTCTTCACAAAATTGAACTTTTAGGGTGTTACAAATCCTACCCCCCTTAAAAATAATCTCGTCCTCGAGATTTGTAAGGAACATGATACAACAAATTTAGCTTGTAGTCTAGATTTCAGTTTCTAGCTAGTTCAAAAATCAAGAGTCCCCCCCCTTTTTTTTTAGTTAGTTATTAGGAGAGCATAGGTATATATGGTTATAGACACTTTATTATGCAGGATAAAAGATATCTTTTAAAGCCTATATAGGTTTGGGCAAGAAAGAGTGGGGTAAAGAAAGACTCCATCCAAGATTGACTCATCTTGGTGACCTCACTTGATCCTTGAAGACTTGAGTTGGTGCTCATCCTTTCTTGATGAAGTTGATCGTCTTCTTCGGTCTTGTCTTGTTGATTAGGAGTTAGTGTATATTATCGGGTTGGGAATTAGGGTTAAGATAGATATGGATGAGATAGACTACATGATGTAGATCAAAAGTTTATTTGATGTTAGGTGGGGATAAATAGATCATGCAATCCATTATGAATCTATTGGTTGAGTTAGATCTTCTGCTCATGGTTGTGTTAGTTTAATGTGCTAAGTTAACACCTGGCTAGTAAGGTCTAATCTCTTCTACCAGTATCATTAGTCTGATTAAGTAGGCCACATTAGATTAGTTTAGTAGATGGCTATGAGTTAAATGAGATTAGTCAGAATCTGGTTTGATTGTTTTGCTTCTGTATGGTTTGGATAGGGTATGTAACCTAGGTATGGCTGAACTGATCTAAGTCACCAATTTAGACTTAAGTGAATTAGGAGCATGGCCATATCTTTTGTACCAGCATTAAGTAACACACACTAGATTAGATCATATTAGATTAAGTAGGAGCTAGATTAGATTGAATATGACTAGATTAGACTAGTTTAGGTTTAGATAGGTTCAACAGGGTAGAATATGTATTATTAAGATATGTTAGGATGTTTTAAGATTAATTAGATATATTATGATAAGATAGAATCTCTTGCTAGGTTAAAATTGAGGGGTTATGCAACTATCAGATGGTTAAGGTAGTTGCATATAACCAAGTTGATCTGTCATTCTTAATTTAGTGCAGGGTGAACTAAGTTAAATCCTGTTCTATAGGGGTAGAGTATAAACTATTTCATCAGTATTATCTAACATGTTTGATAAGTCACTTTAGATTTGATCAGATCTAGGTTAGATTGGTGTGACTTGTTTGACTAGATAAGATCTAATTAATTTGCATTAGATCATGGTTGTTACTTTAGGATGAGATAAGCAAAGTTGTTAGGATAAGATGAATATGTCAAGGTGAGATGAATCTATTGAGATAAGAGATAATCTTTTAAGCCAAAATGGATCTATTAAGTTAAATATATTTTAATTAGGATAAGTTAGGATCTTTTGGGATGAGATGGATCTATGAGTGTAGGATAGAATCTTTTTAGATGAGATGAATATTGTTAGGCCAGATACTTTAATGAGTGATAATCTAGTTTGTCTAGTTAGTCTTATAAGCATTATGTATATGCAGATGTAATTGTGGACATTACTCCACAACTCATCACACTCAATCAAAGATCCAAATCAGACAAATATCATAAGAACAAGCATTCAAGCATATAAATATTTACAAAAATAGTTTTGTTTTTGTTCCTAAGAATAGGTCTCCTATTCCTAAAAGTCACTTTAGGCACAGGATTTCAAAGTATGGAATCCACATTTGTCTTTAGAAGTGAAAAGGTAAGAGTAATCAGAGTAAAGCGGAAATAGATGAGAAAAGATTTAAGATAAGTTTAGAAAAGAATCAGAGTAGCAAAGATAAGTATGTATTGGTTGTCCAGTTCTATCTAGGTTTCGTCCTACAGTCAACATTCCTCTGATACCACTTCTGTAACACCCGGATTTTAGGGGTCCAAAACCCGGGGTTAACATAAACACCAGGTATGCTGGGACCAAGTCTCATACATATGATGTATAGTGGCACAGGATCGAATGTCACAACTTTATATATAACAGGAGTTCTATACAAAATAAATAGTTACATTATAAGGAGACAACGGTCCAGCAACCCAAAGTTGACTGGGAGACGACGACCTAGACCTCTCACGAACTCATCGCAGCATCCTCCATGAGCATCATCCTGCAGTACCTGATCTTGACCTGTGGTGTATGTGAGACAGCAAGAGTGAGCTCACATACGTTCATCGCTCAACAAGTTGTGGGGAATAATGTGCATGAACTCGCCAAAGGTGGGAGCTCACGTGAAGTGTAAGGCTTACCAAAGAAGATGGTTAGAGCTGAGCATTGCTTTTAAAGTTGGTCAAAATTTTATTAGCAATTACTAAGTATAAGTAAATACCAAACCCAATTAAGTAATAGAACAAAAGTAACCACATCACCTGCAATGCAATGCATATGACCAATTGAATTTAGTTCCATAAATTAATCATGTGAGGGTCCGAGCTGCTCATGACCGTGAGCACGGCTAGTATACCAGTTTTACACTCTGCAGAGGTTGCGCATCTTTACCCACAAGTCGTGTATCCCATGTCGCCAGGGTTTGCAAAGCCCTTAGACACTTCCGAGGTGAATGGCTAGGGATCCACTACGAGGCCTTTACAAAGTTCCACTAGCTTCCGAAAACCCGCTACAGTTTATAGGAAGATCCAGTGCAGGAATCCCTTGCAGGACCGCCATCGCAGCAAAATCCTCCCGAGGGCCTCCCTACACTGACCTCTCCCCTACTGCCCTTGCCCCTTTCGGGTAAGGTAGTCTTCCACTAGCTTTCCTAATTAATCAGCCAAGGGCATCCCATACTACCCTTGTGGTAGCACTGTTTTCCCGGGTGGTCGCTCCATGTTCCAATTAACATAATGATCTTAACATGAACAATAAATAACAACTGATAACAAAAAGTGTAATCATGAATAGTGTATCTCCATACCCAAAACCACATATAGCACTAGCAAGTACTACCCAGAAAGATCAGTGGTGAACAAGGTATAAAGATAGACAAACTAGGGTAACCTATTGGGTCCCATCAAATTAACCTATGCAGATCATTATGATTAATCAGAACATGGCTGGGTAAAAAGAAGTGATCAAGGGCACAACTTGCCTGGGCCTTGAGAATCCAGGTACCAGGATGATCTTCAGGTGATACGTATCCTCACTGCTAGTCGTAGCAATTTAAACAAACATGGTATAGGCAAAATTAACATTACACCAAACATAAGGACAAAATACACATTAATAATATACATATTAAAATAAGATCACAGGAAAAAGAATTATTAATTTTTGAGTTATAGAATTCAAATTATGAATTTTCCTAAGATTTAAGGTGATTATAATAGGATTAGATGATAAATTAATTTCCTAACAGAGTTCATGTCAAAACAGTGATTCTAAATGATAGAGAATATTATTACAAAATTTTAGGAATTGGAATGGTTCAATTTGGAGCTAAAATGAATTAAATATGAATTATACAAGTTTTAAGATTTGTTTTTGTATTAAAAACGAATTTCTAAATTTATTTCTCTGTTTTTAATTTCCCCTGGACTAGGCCTCAATTTATGCAAAGCGCAGGGGTCATCTTGCAAGTTTTCCCGAGACACATAGAACCCCGAGGGTGGACCGCGGGTTTATTTCATAAAAGTTCAGGGTCTCTTATGAAAAAGCGTCTGGCCGAAGGGGTATCGGCCGATCGTGGCCCTTAGATTAGAATCATACGGCTAGGATTAGATCAAGCCGAGCTCGAACCGGTACGCACTGCTGCGCGTCGGATCAGAGATCTACGGTGCGGATTTTATTACTCTAAATCTAACTCTGCTCGTCCGATCCAGATCTAACGGCCATGATCGCTCAAAGTGAAACGGTACACATTATCTAATCCTAGCCCTATATCACGCGATCAACGGTGGTGGATCCACAGACTGAACCGGTACCCCCGGTTTGATCCGGTCCGTTCATCAGTCGACCCACGTCCCTTTTTCCTTTGACGAAGAGGCACCCTGGGATTAAATCTCATCCGTCGGCTGAAGATCCAATGGTGCCCGTTGTTTCTCCTACCTCCCGATCCGAGGACAGCGCAGAGGGACGTATGCGATCTAGGTGAGCACAGCACCCAGGTCCCAGCTAACTCGTGGAGGAGGGGTTCACCGGGGTTGACGCCCAGTCGTGCTGAGGGGAGGCGAGCCGACGTGGGGCGGGGAAGAAGGAGCTCGCCGTCAAGGCACTGCAGGGGCCATGGCCAGACCTACATGTGAGTTCGTCGGCGAGGAAGTTCTCCGACAATGTGCGCCGATGGCCGAGCCTATGGGACGAGGGCATGCGATGCCTGTTTATATATCCGAGCGAGCGAGAAAATATGTTGCCGAGAAGCTCGGGTAGAGGCCGAATCGGTAGATTTATTAAGAGAGGACTGGGCGACCACAACAACCCAACGATTTCGGCGCACGTCGTTGAGTTCTGCGCGCCGCACGGACTGGGAAGGGGATAACTCTAATGCCCCCGGGTCCACACGTAAGAGTGAGCTAAGGCGCTGCCCAACGGGATCCACGTAACAGAGAGCGAGTGGAAGCGAGGCTTGCGGTTGCGGGCGCCGTTACGCCGGTGCGCGCGCAGTCTCCGGGGAGAAGATAAGTCCGACAGATGGGGTCCACACGGCGGTGTCTAGCTGGGATGGAGCAGCGAGCACACGGGACGAGCGACTGCAACAGGGACCCACCAGTCGGTCGGTACGAGCGAAAAGGGAAAAGAGTAGTGGGCTGGCGCGCGGCTGGTTTCATCTGGTGGGCCGAGGGGAGAAGCCAGCCCAAGCGCAAGGAGATAAGTGGAGGTGGGCCGAGCACGGGATTAGGCCCAAAGGCGATTCTGTTTTTTTTTTCCCTATCTTTCTGATTTCTATTTTTAAATTCAAACCAAACTCAAATTTAAATTCCGAATAGAACACCAACATAAATGAAAAACTTTATATTATTACTATTATTTGATATATATTTGTTTTAATTATTTTATACATGATTCTAATCATAAAATAGAAAATAGTTCATATCTTATGAATTTTAGTAAAATATAATTTATGTTGTAGATTATATATTAAGAAATAGTTTTGGTCATAATTCTTATATATAATTTCAATCCAAGAATACTTTAATTTATATAAAATATTGGAGTAGTAACTTTTGAAATTATGAATATTATTTTAAAGAAAGGTGTTTTGATTCAAAATTTTTTTGAGAATTTTCCCTTGTCTTCACAAAATTGAACTTTTAGGGTGTTACAGCGACGACCATAAAGTTTCCCAGTTTGACGATGGACAGCGCGGGGCAGCCACTCTGCACCGTGTCCAAGCGGCGGCTGCGCCGGAGCCTGTCGTACACAGCGGCGGATGCGGCCACGTAGGACTGCTTATAGAGGTCGAACTGATAGTCGCCAAGCTTCTTTTCGTCGTCGATGAGCGCCAACGCGAGTGCCTCCTGCTAATGGTGTTTGTTTGGGGTTTCCATGTAAGAAACATGAATTCATGCTTGTTGTTGGTTTATAAAAATGACTCACAAGTTAGATTCATGGAAAAAATATTACGAAGAATAAATGTCACGCATGCAAAAAAAGGAATTTAAGTTGAAAATATTATTCAAACAAAAGAAATTACATGCAAAGCTCTTCTTTAAATACTACTCTCTCCATAAAAAAATATAATTCAAGAATCTCGATGATACTTATCTACTACTACGCATTGTGCAAGGATAGCAGGTGGGCTTGGAAAAAGATGTAGTAGATGTGTTTCCTGTCATAGATATAGACATAAACACACATGTGGTGTAGCGGTAGCTATTGCTGTCATTTGCTTAAGAGGTCGCGGGTTTGAATCCCCTTGGGGCTATGTGTTTTTTTAATTTTAGCTAAACGTGCGTTGTACGGAGAAATGTGATAGGTATTGCGGGGAGGCGTGGGAATGAGAAAGACAGAACCGGGAATGAGAATGATAGAATAAAGAATGGCGGCAGAATATGGGAATGACGGACTACTCTTGTAGCCTTAATAAGTAGTAGAGATAATATCTCATAAATTCTTTTGCTAACAACTTATCTCTACTATTATAAAACATCAATTATTTATACGCGCTTTGGTAGACACACCATGTTTCACATTCACATTATTACATGATTTGAGTATAAAAAGAAGTTTATATGATGCCAGTTTTACAATCCAAACATAAGCAGAGATGATACATTTAGATTTAGTCGCCTTTTACAATCCAAACATAAACATGAACGATACATTCAGATTCAAGTATACACGCTAAACACGAATGATAAATTCAGATTCAAGAATACACATTGTAATCATCATCACAATTATTTCATCCATGACTGACACTTTTAGATTATCATAACAAGTCGCACCCAAAAAACAAAATGAAAATATGACAAGAAACATATTATATTGTCAATATCACGGTTTGTGTTACACAACATGTCAGTCTAAAAGGCAAGTCCATTCCATGTCGCTCACATCCCTCCAGTCCATTGAGTAGCATGTACATATAATAACTGAGCTACTTATCTTGTTCATCTCCCCCATAAATCTGCACCATGACGAAGCGTCGTGAGCCTAACCTCATCCTCACCATTGTCCTTATCCATTCTCCTCTGTTGTTGAATCAACCATCTCTATGTGGTGCTCACCTGTTGTCGGGGACCATAATTAGGGGTACCCTCAAGGCTCCTAATTCTCAGCTGGTAACCCCCATCAGCACAAAGCTGCAAAGGCCTGATGGGTGCGAGTAAGTCAGGGATCAGTCCATTCGAGGGACTCGATCACGCCTCGCCCGAGCCTAGCCTCGGACAAGGGCAGCCGACCCCGGAGGATCTCCGTCTCGCCCGAGGCCCCCCTTCAGCGGCGAATGTGTTCCCGGCTCGCCCAAGGCCCTGTCTTCGCTAAGAAGCAACCCTGACCAAATCGCCGCACCAACCGACCAAGTCGCAGGAGCATTTAATGCAAAGGTGGCCTGACACCCTTATCCTGACGCGCGCCCCCCAGCCGGCAGAGCCGAAGTGACCGCCGTCACTTTGCCGCTCCACTGACCGGCCTGACAAAAGGACAGCGCCGCCTGCGCCACTCCGACTGCGGTGCCACTTGACAGAGTGAGACTGACAGGCAGTCAGGCCCTGCCGAAGGCATCGTAGGAAGCTCCGCTTCGCCCGACCCCAGGGCTCGGACTCGGGTTAAGTCCCGGAAGACGGCGAACTCCGCTCCGCCCGACCCATGGCTCGGACTCGGGCTAAGTCCCGGAAGACGGCGAACTCCGCTCCGCCCGACCCAGGGCTCGGACTCGGGCTAAGTCCCAGAAGACGGCGAACTCCGCCCGACCTAGGGCTCGGACTCGGGCTAAGTCCCGGAAGACGGCGAACTCCGCCCGACCCAGGGCTCGGACTCGGGCTAAGTCCCGGAAGACGACGATCTCCACCTCGCCCGACCCAGGGCTCAGACTTGGGCTCGGCCCCAGAAGACGACGAACTCCGCTACGCCCGACCCAGGGCTCGGACTCGGGCTAAGTCCCGGAAGACGGCGAACTCCGCCCGACCTAGGGCTCGGACTCGGGCTAAGTCCCGGAAGACGGCGAACTCCGCCCGACCTAGGGCTCGGACTCGGGCTAAGTCCCGGAAGACGACGATCTCCGCCTCGCCCGACCTAGGGCTCGGACTTGGGCTCGGCCCCAGAAGACGACGAACTCCGCTTCGCCCGACCCCAGGGCTCGGACTCCGCCCCGGCATCAGCCGGCGATCTCCGCCTCGCCCGAACCTGGGGCTCGGACCCGACCTCGGCCATGGAAGACAGACTCGACCTCGGCTTCGGAGGAGCTTCCACATCACCCAACCTAGGGCGCAGACCAGCCACGTCAACAGGAGGTGCCATCATCACCCTACCCCGAGCTGACTCGGGCCGCAGGGAACAAGACCGACGTCCCATCTGGCTCGCTCCGCCAGATAGGCAATGATGGCGCCCTACATACTCTATGACGACGACAGCTCTCAGCCCCCTTACGGAAGCAAAAGGACGTCAGCAAGGATTCAAACCGCTCCGACAGCTGTCCCTCCGCCAGGCTCCATCGCTCCTCCGACGGCCACGACATCACACCAGCTGGGTGCCAAAATCTCTCCGGCTGCCACAACGGCATGTACTTAGGACGCTAGCTCTCCTTTGCTAGACACGTAGCACTCTGCTACACCCCCCATTGTACACCTGGATCCTCTCCTTGCGCCTATAAAAGGGAGGACCAGGGCCCTCTTAGAGAGGGTTGGCCGCGTGGGGACGAGGACGAGACGCGCGCTCGCTCACAGCCGCTCGCTCCCTCTCCCGCGTGGACGCTTGTAACCCCCTACTGCAAGCGCACCCGACCTGGGCGCGGGACGAACACGAAGGCCGCGGGACTCCCACCTCTCTCACGCCGGTCTCTAGCCGCCTCGCTCTCCCCCCTTCGCGCTCGGCCTCGCGCTCGACCCATCTAGGCTGGGGCACGCGGCGCCATTCACTCGTCGGCCTAGGGACCCTCCGGTCTCGGAACGCCGACAGTTGGCGCGCCAGGTAGGGGCCTGCTGCGTGTTGACGAATAGCTTCCCGTCAAGCTCCAGATGGGCAGTCTCCAGCAACCTCTCCAACCCGGGGCGGTGCTCCGTTTCGGGAGCCTTGAGTTCATGTCCCTCGACGGCAGCTACGACATGTTACTCCTTCCACCGCCGTGCGACAACGACAGTGGCGGCCGACAACCCGCCCGCCGGCGGCGGAATCGACGACGTCTTCCCCGCGTGGTGGAAGAACAACCTTCGAGCTCATCCTGCCCTCTTCCCCGCCGACGGAGGGGAAGACGGGGCAGCCAAGGCCAAGCAGGAGACAACGCCTCGTCGGTTGTCGAGCGAGTCGATGGCCCCAGCGCCCCAACGGGGGGCGCACCGGGCGTCGACCTCGCGTTTGAGACGAAGGCGAGCGCCGTCTCCCCGCGACACGCCAAACCCGAGCAAGCGGATGACGCCAGCACGCTCGCGAAAAGCTTGCTGGATGTCACCCTCGTACC
Source organism: Zea luxurians (assembly GCA_029449295.1). Classification (NCBI taxonomy): domain Eukaryota; kingdom Viridiplantae; phylum Streptophyta; class Magnoliopsida; order Poales; family Poaceae; genus Zea; species Zea luxurians. Next base: position 12,682,979 of record JAOPSE010000079.1, on the reverse strand, counting down.
TGAGACGACAGTGCAGTCAGCCCCCGACATGACATTATCGCCGCTCGTCGACCAAAAGGTACTGACCGATTCCCATCCCACGTCTTTCGGATTCAGCCTCGACCCGCCTAGCGGCTTCGCTTTGGCGGGCGCTCTCATAGAGGCAAGTCCAAACCCTCTGGGGTTTTGTATGCGGTCACCTTGGGACCGGCTGACGGACGTCTCGACCTACGGGCCCTCTGGGTCCGAGGAAGGCGGCGAACCCAGCATCTGTTGGGATTTCTCTAGACTTGGCAACCCCAGTGCCATGCGGGACTTTATGACCGCATGCGACTACTGCCTTTCCGACTGTTTCGACGGTAGCCGTAGCCTCGGCGACGAGGACTGCGGCCCAAGTCGCGAATGCTTCCACGTCGATCTAGGGGGTCCCTCCGAAGGCAACCATCTCGGCATGCCGGAGGACGGTGACCTCCCTAGGCCTGTGCCTCGCGTTGACATCCCACGGGAGCTAGCTGTGGTCCCCGTTCAGGCGGGGGGCCATGACCCACAGCTCGAGCAAATCCGCGGGGTGCAGGCCAGGCTCGACGAGGGAGCAGGAGCGCTTGAGCCGATCCGTCGGGACGTCGGGCAGGCGTGGGCGGGCCAACCTCTGGCCGGAGAAATACGTCATCTACCCTAGGGCTTCCAGCACCGCATCACCGACGACGTCAGGGTCAGGCCACCACCCGCATCTAGTGGGGTCGGCCGGAACCTGGCTGCAGCAGCGATGCTTCTCCGCGAGATGCCGGAGCCATCAACCACCGAGGGGCGGCGAATCCAGGGAGAGCTGAAGAATCTCCTGGAAGGCGCCATGGTCCGATGGGCCGAGAGCTCCGCCTCTCGAAGGCAGGGGTACCCCTCGGAACTTCATGCCGCGACTTCCCGATTCATGCGGGAAGCCTCGGTCTACACCGGGCGCACGCGCAACACAGCGCCTGCGGCCCCGAGTCGCCTCGGCAACGAGCACCATCACCGCGACCGTCGGGCCCACCTCAACGAGAGGGTGCGCCGAGGCTACCACCCCAGGCGCGGGGGACGCTACGACAGCGGGGAGGATCGGAGTCCCTCGCCCGAACCACCCCGTCCGCAAGCCTTCAGCCGAGCCATCCGACGGGCGCCGTTCCCGACTCGGATCCGACCCCCGGCTACTATCGCAAAGTACTCGGGGGAGACGAGACCGGAGCTATGGCTCGCAGACTACCGTCTGGCCTGCCAACTGGGTGGAACGGACAATGACAACCTCATCATCCGCAACCTCCCCCTGTTCCTCTCCGACACCGCTCGCGCCTGGTTGGAGCACCTGCCTCCGGGGCAGATCTCCAACTGGGACGACCTAGTCCAAGCTTTCGCCGGCAATTTCCAGGGTACGTACGTACGCCCCGGGAATTCCTGGGACCTCCGAAGCTGCCGACAGCAGCCGGGAGAGTCTCTCCGAGACTACATCCGGCGATTCTCGAAGCAGCGCACCGAGCTGCCCAACATCACCGACTCGGATGTCATCGGCGCGTTCCTCGCTGGCACCACCTGCCGCGACCTAGTGAGCAAGCTGGGTCGCAATACCCCCACCAGGGCGAGCGAGCTGATGGACATCGCCACCAAGTTCGCCTCCGGCCAGGAGGCGGTCGAGGCTATCTTCCGGAAGGACAAGCAGCCCCAGGGCCGCCCATCGGAAGGTGCCCCCGAGGCGTCAACTCAGCGCGGCGCCAGGAAGAAGGGCAAGAAGAAGTCGCAAGCGAAACGCGACGCCGCCGACGCGGACTTTGTCGCCGCCGCCGAGTACAAGAACCCTCGGAAACCCCCCAGAGGTGCCAACCTCTTCGACAAGATGCTCAAGGAGTCGTGCCCCTACCACCAGGGGCCCGTCAGGCACACCCTTGAGGAGTGCGTCATGCTTCGGCGCCACTTCCACAGGGCCAGACCACCCGCGGAGGGTGGCAAGGCCCGTGACGACGACAAGAAGGAAGATCACCAGGCAGGAGAGTTCCCTGAGGTCTGCTCGGTGAAGGTGGCGGCGCCAGTGTATCTAGACTGGTCCGACAAGCCCATCACCTTCGACCGAGCCGATCACCCCGACCATGTGCCGAGCCCGGGGAAATACCCGCTCGTCGTCGACCCCGTCATCGGCGACGTCAGGCTCACCAAGGTCCTCATGGACGGAGGCAGCAACCTCAACATCATCTACGCCGAGACCCTCGGACTCCTGCGTGTCGATCTGTCCTCCGTCCGAGCAGGCGCAGCGCCCTTCCATGGGATCATTCCCGGGAAGCGCGTCCAGCCCCTCGGACAGCTCGACCTTCCCGTCTGCTTCGGAACACCCTCCAACTTCCGAAGGGAGACCCTGACGTTCGAGGTGGTTGGGTTCCGAGGAACCTACCACGCGGTACTGGGGAGGCCCTGCTACGCGAAGTTCATGGCCGTCCCCAACTACACCTACCTGAAGCTCAAGACGTCGGGCCCCAACGGGGTCATCACCGTCGGACCCACGTACAAACACGCGTTCGAATGCGACGTGGAGTGCGTGGAGTATGCCGAGGCCCTCGCCGAGTCCGAGGCCCTCATCGCTGACCTGGAGAGCCTCTCTAAGGAGGTGCCAGACGTGAAGCGTCATGCCGGCAACTTTGAGCCAGCGGAGACGGTTAAGTCCGTCCCCCTCGACCCCAGCAGTGACGCCTCCAAGCAAGTCCGGATCGGCTCCGAGCTCGGTCCCAAATAGGAAGCCGTGCTCGTCGACTTTCTCCGCGCGAACGCCGACGTCTTCGCGTGGAGTCCCTCGGACATGCCCGGCATACCGAGGGATATCGCCGAGCACTCGCTGGACATCCGAGCTGGAGCCCGACCCGTCAAGCAGCCTCTGCGCCGATTCGACGAGGAGAAGCGCAGAGCCATAGGCGAGGAGATCCACAAGCTAATGGCGGCAGGGTTCATCAAAGAGGTATTCCATCCCGAATGGCTTGCCAACCCTGTGCTTGTGAGAAAGAAAGGGGGGGGGGGAAATGACGGATGTGTGTAGACTACACTGGTCTCAACAAAGCATGTCCGAAGGTTCCCTACCCTCTGCCTCGCATCGATCAAATCATGGATTCCACTGCTGGGTGCGAAACCCTGTCTTTCCTCGATGCCTACTCAGGGTATCATCAAATCAGGATGAAAGTGTCCGACCAGCTCGCGACTTCTTTCATCACACCCTTCGGCATGTACTGCTATGTCACCATGTCGTTCGGCTTGAGGAATGCGGGCGCGACGTACCAGCGGTGCATGAACCATGTGTTCGGCGAACACATTGGCCGCACGGTCGAGGCCTACGTCGATGACATCGTAGTCAAGACGAGGAAAGCTTCCGACCTCCTTTCCGACCTTGAAGTGACATTCCGATGTCTCAAGGCGAAAAGCGTCGAGCTAAATCCCGAGAAGTGTGTCTTCGGGGTGCCCCGAGGCATGCTCTTGGGGTTCATCGTCTCCGAGCGGGGCATCGAAGCCAACCCGGAGAAGATCGCAACCATCACCAGCATGGGGCCCATCAAGGACTTGAAAGGCGTACAGAGAGTCATGGGATGTCTCGCGGCTCTGAGCCGCTTCATCTCACGCCTCGGCGAAAGAGGTTTACCTCTGTACCGCCTCTTGAGGAAGGCCGAGTGTTTCACTTAGACCCCTGAAGCCGAGGAAGCCCTCGGGAACCTGAAGGCGCTCCTCACAAAGGCGCCTATCTTGGTGCCCCCAGCTGCCGGAGAAGCCCTCCTGGTCTACGTCGCCGCGACCACTCAGGTGGTTAGCGCCGCGATTGTGGTCGAGAGGCAAGAAGAGGGGCACGCATTGCTCGTTCAGAGGCCAGTCTACTTCGTCAGCGAGGTACTGTCCGAAACCAAGATCCGCTACCCACAAGTTCAGAAGCTGCTATACGCGGTGATCCTAACGCGGCGGAAGCTGCGTCACTACTTCGAGTCTCATCCGGTAACTGTGGTGTCATCCTTCCCCCTGGGAGAGATCATCCAGTGTCGAGAGGCCTCGGGTAGGATTGCAAAGTGGGCGGTGGAAATCATGGGCGAGACAATCTCGTTCGCTCCCCGGAAGGCCATCAAGTCCCAGGTCTTGGCGGACTTCGTGGCTGAATGGGTCGACACCCAGCTACCGACGGCTCCGATCCAACTGGAGGTCTGGACCATGTTCTTCGACGGGTCGCTGATGAAGACAGGAGCCGACGCAGGCCTACTCTTCATCTCACCCCTCGGAAAGCATCTACGCTACGTGCTACGCCTCCACTTCCCGGCGTCCAACAATGTGGCTGAGTATGAGGCTCTAGTCAACGGGTTGCGGATCGCCATCGAGCTAGGGGTCCGACGCCTCGACGCTCGCGGTGACTCGCAGCTCGTCATCGACCAAGTCATGAAGAACTCCCATTGCCGCGACCTGAAGATGGAGGCCTACTGCGATGAGGTTCGGCGCCTGGAAGACAAGTTCTACGGGCTCGGGCTCAACCACATCGCCCGGCGCTACAACGAGACTGCGGACGAGCTGACTAAAATAGCCTCGGGGCGAACAACGGTTCCCCCGGACGTCTTCTCCCGAGACCTGCATCAACCATCCGTCAAGATCGACGACACGTCCGAGCCCGAGGTACCCTCGGCTCAGTCCGAGGCACCCTCGGCTCGGTCCGAGGCACCCTCGGCTCATCCCGAGGCAACCTCAGCTAGGCCCGAGGCGCCCTCGGTTCAGCCCGAGGTACCCTCGGCCCCTAAGGGTGAGGCACTGCGCGTCGAGGAGGAGCGAAGCGGGGTCACGCCTAATCGAAACTGGCAGACCCCGTACCTACAATATCTCCACCGAGGAGAGCTACCCTCCGACCGAGCCGAAGCTCGGCGGGTGGCGCGGCGCGCCAAGTCGTTCGTCTTGCTGGGAGATGAGAAGGAGCTCTACCACCACAGCCCCTCAGACATCCTCCAGCGATGCATCTCCATCTCCTAAGGTCAGGAACTCCTGCGATAGATACACTCGGGGGCTTGCGGCCATCACGCAGCGCCTCGAGCCCTTGTCGGGAATGCTTTCCGGCAAGGTTTCTACTGGCCGACGGCGGTGGCCGACACCACTAGAATTGTCCACACCTGCGAAGGGTGTCAGTTCTACGCAAGGCAGACCCACCTGCCCGCTCAGGCTCTGCAGACGATACCCATCACCTGGCCTTTTGTTGTGTGGGGTCTGGATCTCGTCGGCCCCTTGCAGAAGGCACCCGAGGGCTACACGCACCTGCTGGTCGCCATCGACAAATTCTCCAAGTGGGTCGAGGTCCGACCCCTGAACAGCATCAGGTCCGAGCAGGCGGTGGCGTTCTTCACCAACATCATCCATCGTTTCGGGGTCCCGAACTCCATCATCACCGACAACGGCACCCAGCTCACCGGCAGAAAGTTCCTGGACTTCTGCGAGGATCACCACATCCGGGTGGACTAGGCCGCCGTGGCTCATCCCATGACGAATGGGCAGGTGGAGCGTGCCAATGGCATGATTCTACAAGGGCTCAAGCCTCGGATCTACAATGACCTCAACAAGTTCGGCAAACGGTGGATGAAGGAACTCCCCTCGGTGGTCTGGAGTCTGAGGACAACGCCGAGCCGAGCCACGGGCTTCACGCCGTTCTTTCTAGTCTATGGGGCCGAAGCCATCTTGCCCACAGACTTAGAATACGGTTCCCCGAGGACGAGGGCCTACACCGACCAAAGCAACCAAGTTAGCCGAGGAGACTCGCTGGACCAGCTAGAGGAGGCTCGGGACAAGGCCTTGCTACACTCGGCGCGGTACCAGCAGTCCCTGCGACGCTACCACGCCCGAGGGGTCCGGTCCCGAGACCTCCAGGAAGGCGACCTGGTGCTTCGGCTGCGACAAGACGCCCAAGGGCGGCACAAGCTCACGCCTCCCTGGGAGGGGCCATTTGTCATCGCCAAAGTTCTGAAGCCCGGAACGTACAAGCTGGCCAACAGTCAAGGCGAGGTCTACGGCAACGCCTAGAACATCCCACAGCTACGTCGCTTCTACCCTTAAGATGTTTTCAAGTTGATCATATACCTCGCACCCACACAAAGTTTAGTCATCAAGGAAGGGTCGGCCTCGCCTCGGCAAAGCCCGACCCTCCCTCGGGGGCTAAAAGGGGGGAACCCCCTCTGCGTCAAGATTGGGGAACCTCTTTGCGTCCAAAATTTTCAATCAAAAAAGCTTTTGCGTTCCCCCGGCTATGTCGGAAGCAGGGCCCCAAGGAGCGAACGCGGGTGCATGTAAGTGGCAAGGCCGACTGAGCCGAGGGACTCCTACGCCTCCGGGTTAGGGACACCTCACTCGTCACCCGCCGCGAAAAGTGACCCCTACTTGGGGAAGCCACCCTGTTACTAACAGGCGAAGCCGGACACGCAAAATAAAAAGGAAAGGAGTACGACTTCATGCAACGGTAATAAAGTGTTCAGGCCTCCGCGGCCGCAGAAAGACACACGTGCATCCGACAGAAACTGTTCCAACAGAGTTAGGCGTCGCCTTGGGAAGGAGCCGCGCCTTCGGCTTCATCCCCACCATCGGCAAGGTCCATCCCGGCTTCCGGCGACGGTGCAGGTGGGAGGATCTCTGCCTCAAAGGTGGTCGCCAGCACTGCGCTCGGACCCGCGGCGGCCGCATCGAGCCTCTGGACTTCTGCCAGGGCGGCTTCATCTTCGTCGGGAAGGCAATACCCCTCGCTAACCCGCTCCAGGTCCACAACATAGTGGGAAGCGAGTACGGCGAAGGCCCGCCTGACGCCGTGGTGTAACGCCTCGCGGAGTCTGCCGCGCACATGATCGCCCAAGACTTGAAGGCAACTTTGAGGGGAGCTTCCTGAGGGGACGTCGCCGGAGCCAAGGACCCGGTAAACGTCCGAGACGGCCTCGGACATGGCCGCGTGGTCGGTCTCCCTCTGCTCGGCCGCCCCGGCAAGCGCCTCAGCAAGCGCCTTGGCGGACTCATCGAGGGCGGACTCGAGCTCTGCGAAAAGCCAAAGGAAGGATCTCAAACACAAGCAGAGGAAACAAGCAGGAACGAAAACCGAAGATGGCCAAGGCGTACCTCCGGCTCGGGCACGCTGCTCCGAGGCTGCGACCTGGGCTACGGCTAGGTCGGCCGCAAGGGTTTCAGCCCGGCTTTCGGCCTCGGCAGCCCGGCCCCGAGATTGGTCCCGCTCCTTGACGACCCGGTTGAACTCCGACTGCTGTCGTTGCGCTTCTGCGCGCGCCGCGGCCGCCTCCGCGCGCGCCGCTGCCGCCTCGGTTCTTAGATCGGTGCAGAGCAACCGAAGGTCCGCCACCTCGGCACCCTGCTGAGAGAGGCGCGCAGTAGCCCCGGCAAGCGAGGTCCTCAGCGATCGCAGCGAGCCCCAAACGTCGACCTCGCGGCGGATGAACGACGACTTGGCAGCGCTCCGATCCGTCAGATCCTGAGGGAAGGAAGCGGGGCGTCACGAAAGACGCCTTGGTCACAAAAGAGAAAAGGTATGCCTGAAACCATTACATGGAGGATTTTGGGGACGTCCCTGCAGAAAACCTCCAGCGACGACCGAAGCGACCCCACCGTTGCTTCGGCACACTCGCGGAGCTCGTCCCAGGACTGGTCCTCCCGCTCATCGTCGAGAACGAAGCCGGGAGCCGAGGTCTCACGGGTCCGGAACCGGAGCAACTGGCGCCGGCCCTTGGAGCTCCGCCGCACCGCGACGAGGCTGCCGCCCGGCGGGACGGATCGCGCCTCCACGCCCCCCTCTTCCGAGGCACCGAGCGCCGACGCCTCAGCCGTCTCAACGTCGGCAGCAACCGGTCGCTCCCCGACTGGGACGGTGGCGACTTCAGTAGCGACAGGTGCCGGCATCGCCGGCACGCCCGGTGGGCCCGGGGCCACGTCCGCGTCAGCCGCCTCCCCTATCATAATGGCCGCCCCAGCAGAAGCGCCAACCTCGGGAACCCGCTCCACGGCGATTGGTGCCGCCTGAGCCCCCTGCTGTGGAGCGCCTTGCGAGAAGGTCACCTGAACGGCAAGGCCCGGAGTGGCGCTGGCCACGCAAGCCGGTGTTGTCTTAAGGGCCTTCCGGGGCGCCAGGTCAGTCAGGCCATGGCTTCGCTTGCTGAGGAAAAAAAGAAAAATCACGGCCGGGACATACGAATGAAAAGCTAGGACGAAGACATTCCAGGATACTCACCCGCTCCGGGCCATGATCAACCGTGCTTGGGGGGAGGTCTCTCGGATCTCGACCCTCGGAGCCGCCGCCGAGGTCCGCTTCGCCGGCAGCTTCGGCACCACCCTTGCTTTGGGCGCCTGGACGCCTGGGAGGTGGACTGCTCAGGCACTGCCACGACGACCTGGGGGTCGCTCCCCTGCGCTGCCGGCGTGGGCGGCGGCTCTTGGAGAGCAGACGCCCCGGCCTGGCTCCCCGGGGTCGCCTCAGCTCCTCCAGCCGAGGGGTCAAGTACCCTCTCGGATTGCCCCCGCCCCTCGGGCCGGGACCCCGGCGTCCCGACTCCAAGGACTGACGGCATCAACCCGCTCGGGGGCTGGTTTGACGGCTCCTGGCCTAACCCCAAGCCGGGGCTGAGGCCAAGGCGGGCAGCCATGTCGTCTTCCTCGTCATCATCTTCATCATCGTCATCGTCGTCGGGCGTTTCCAGCGACGGCTCCCTCGGGAGCCCCTCCCTCTCCTGCCGGCGACGAATCTTTTCCAAGGCGTCCCGAGCCCGCCTCCGCTCGCGGGCCCGGGCCTTCTCCGCGTCCTTCTTTCTCTTCTTCTCCTCCGCGGCAACCCGCCGCGCTGCTCGGTCCGCCGCATCTTGCGGGACCCGTGGCAGGGAAGACTTGTGCCACCCTACCTCCTGAAGACGGGTGGAAATCCCGACCTTAAACACCAGGGGCAATCCGACGCAAGAAGAAAGAAGGAGTGGACACTCACCAGAGTCACGCACCCTTGGTCAGGGCGCATCAAAGGCTGGGAGAAGGCGCTGGGGTCCGGCTTCCCCAACGCAACGGACACCGCCCGTGGAGGACGTCGAGGGGAAGAGGATCAGAGGACATCCGCGAGCCCTCCAAGTCAGCCTCCGGTGTCATTTCCCAAAGCGGCAGCCGTCGCTCCGCCAAGGGAAGCACCCTCCGGCGGTGGATGGCGGCAATCACCCCCGCAGCGGTGAGTCCCCCCTTCCGCAACGCCTCTAAGGCCTTGAGAAGGGGTTCGAGGTTCTTCTGTCTTTCGTGAGGGGTCCCGTGGCACCAAGCATCGGCGACAGCGGTGACTACTCGCTGAGAAAACGGCGGGAGCAACTCGCCGTCATTCCGGAGGTAGAACCACTGGCGCTGCCACCCCTTGTTTGAGGACGCGAGGATGGTAGGAATATACAGCGACGCCCGCGACTGCCTCAGCAGGAGGGTGCAGCCGCCAGCCCGCACTGCTGCGTGGACTTTCCTCTCCCCCGTCGGCGAAGCAAAGAGTTCCGCGAAAAAGAGATGGGTCCACAAATCCCAATGGGGGGCGATCCCCAAGTACCCCTCGCACACCGCTACGAAGATGGCGGCCTGCGAGATGGAGTTGGGGCTGAGGTTGTGCAACTCCACCCCGTAGTGGTGCAGGATCGCCCGCATGAAGCGGCTCGCCGGCACACCAAATCCCCGCTCGTGGAAGGAAACAAAGCTCACGATGTACCCCGACGGTGGGGACGGAGTGGCTCCGCCCACGGGGGGAATCCATTCCGGCCGCTGCTCATCGGTGAGAGGGCGAAGTAAACCCTCGCCAACAAGATCCTCCAGATCACTCGCCGTCACCGTGGAAAAAGGCCATGGGTCGCGCGGCGAGATGATGGTCACCCGGTCAGCCATCGCCGAGCGGAAGGGGTGGCGGTGCAAGGGACAGGGAGGGCGTTTTCCTCTTCTCTGGCTAAGTCTCTCGGGTTGCGAAAAACCTAAGAGGGAGGCAGGAAGCGGAGCAAAGAACCATCGCCAGACCCTCTCCCGAGTATATGAAGACCAAGGTGCGACCGGTTCAAACATTCCGCCCGGACCGGACGTGGGATTAAAAAACGCGAAGCGAAACAGCCGTCCCTCGAACGGCTCGCGCACGCGCAACGGTCGCTCCTCCAACCACTCGCCCCGTCGCATTAACTCCGCGGCGGGACAGGCGGCACCTCTGGCAGGAGAAGCGGGCGACGCTTCGCCTTCGCCATAATGACCGCGTCAAAAGAGGTACGCCGCGTCGTTCGATTTCGTATCCTTTTCCTTTTTTCCTCTTTCTCTCTCTTGCAACAGGGACCGGGAAAGGGGGATACCCCGAAAAGGATCCTTCCCCGTGAAGGAACCAGGCTCCGAGCCTCCCTACTGATCAGAGGTTCGAAGGCTGGCCCCTCGGAAGGGTTCGACAGCCGCCTCAGATCATGTGGGCCCTACACCCACTACTGGTCAGAGGTTCGAAGGCCGGCCCCTCGGAAGGGTTCAACGACCGCCTCAGGCTACTCGGGCTCCGCGCCCACTACTGATCAGAGGTTCGAAGGCTGGCCCCCGAAGGGTTCACAGCCGCCTCAGACGCCGAGCGAGGGATGACCATGGGTACGTTCGATACATAACCAAGGCTCAGGCTGCGCTCCCAAGGTACCCTAGGACATTTCCGAGACTAGCGGGAACGATCTTGTAACGGAATCCCATCAGAGGGAGGCATCGAGCCCTCGGACCCCGTCACCAGGGGACCGGGTCCGGCAGATCACCCGCAGGTACTTTTGGGCGTGCCTCTGGGCCCCTAGCCGGCCCCTAACGAACGGGGCACGGACGTCCACTCGGATTACCCGCTTGCAGCTCATCGGAGACACCATGTTCGGCGCCCATCGAGGGCAACATGGCGCTTTCCCCCCCTCATCCTTGCGGAAAGGCGACGCAGGGGCGTATGTAAAAAAGCCGAGTCTGCCCCTGACCGCCCTCTCGCTCTGTGCAGAGGCTCGGGGGCTGCTCTCGCAAACCCGGCTCTGGCCGAACCGTTGACAGCGTCAACATACCAGCCCGAGAACTTGGGACCCGACCGTACACCTGGGCTACGGCCAGCTCGCATGAGGGAACGACCAGACCAGCCGAAGCACTACGCGAGGCATTAAGACCTCGAAGGAGTGAAACCACTCCTCCAGGTTTCGGGGGCTACACCCGGCGGGTGCGCTCGCGCGCACCCACCGGAACAAAACGCAACCGAGAAAGGCTGGTCCCCTTGCAAAAAAGTGCGACGAAATCCTCCAAGCAAGTGCAAACACTCCCTTCGAGGCTCGGGGGCTACTATCGGGGACCATAATTAGGGGTACCCTCAAGGCTCCTAATTCTCAGCTGGTAACCCCCATCAGCACAAAGCTGCAAAGGCCTGATGGGTGCGAGTAAGTCAGGGATCAGTCCATTCGAGGGACTCGATCATGCCTCGCCCGAGCCTAGCCTCGGACAAGGGCAGCCGACCCCGGAGGATCTCCGTCTCGCCCGAGGCCCCCCTTCAGCGGCGAATGTGTTCCCGGCTCGCCCGAGGCCCTGTCTTCGCTAAGAAGCAACCCTGACCAAATCGCCGCACCAACCGACCAAGTCGCAGGAGCATTTAATGCAAAGGTGGCCTGACACCCTTATCCTGACGCGCGCCCCCCAGCCGGCAGAGCCAAAGTGACCGCCGTCACTTCGCCGCTCCACTGACCGGCCTGATAGAAGGACAGCGCCGCCTGCGCCACTCCGACTGCGGTGCCACTTGACAGAGTGAGACTGATAGGCAGTCAGGCCCTGCCGAAGGCATCGTAGGAAGCTCCGCTTCGCCCGACCCTAGGGCTCGGACTCGGGTTAAGTCCCGGAAGACGGTGAACTCCACTCCGCCCGACCCAGGGCTCGGACTCGGGCTAAGTCCCAGAAGACGGCGAACTCCGCTCCGCCCGACCCAGGTCTCGGACTCGGGCTAAGTCCCGGAAGACGGCGAACTCCGCCCGACCTAGGGCTCGGACTCGGGCTAAGTCCCGGAAGACGGCGAACTCCGCCCGACCCAGGGCTCGGACTCGGGCTAAGTCCCGGAATACGACGATCTCCACCTCGCCCGACCCAGGGTTCGGACTTGGGCTCGGCCCCAGAAGACGACGAACTCCGCTCCGCCCGACCCAGGGCTCGGACTCGGGCTAAGTCCCGAAAGACGGCGAACTCCGCCCGACCTAGGGCTCGGACTCGGGCTAAGTCCCGGAAGACGGCGAACTCCGCCCGACCCAGGGCTCGGACTCGGGCTAAGTCCTGGAAGAAGACGATCTCCGCCTCGCCCGACCTAGGGCTCGGACTTGGGCTCGGCCCCAGAAGACGACGAACTCCGCTTCGCCCGACCCCAGGGCTCGGACTCCGCCCTGGCATCAGCCGGCGATCTCTGCCTCGCCCGAACCTGGGGCTCGGACCCGACCTCGGCCACGGAAGACAGACTCGACCTCGGCTTCGGAGGAGCTTCCACATCGCCCAACCTAGGGCGCAGACCAGCCACGTCAACAGGAGGCGCCATCATCACCCTACCCCGAGCTGACTCGGGCTGCAGGGAACAAGACCGGCGTCCCATCTGGCTCGCTCCGCCAGATAGGCAATGATGGCGCCCTACATACTCTATGACGACGTTGGCTCTCAGCCCCCTTACGGAAGCAAAAGGACGTCAGCAAGGATTCAACTGCTCCGACAGCTGTCCCTCCGCCAGGCTCCATCGCTCCTCCGACGGCCACGACATCACACCAGCTGGGTGCCAAAACCTCTCCGGCTGCCACAACGGCATGTACTTAGGGCGCTAGCTCTCCTCTGCTAGACACGTAGCACTCTGCTACACCCCCCATTGTACACCTGGATCCTCTCCTTGCGCCTATAAAAGGGAGGACCAGGGCCCTCTTAGAGAGGGTTGGCCACGCGGGGACGAGGACGAGACGCGCGCTCGCTCGCAGGCGCTCGCTCCCTCTCCCGCGTGGACGCTTGTAACCCCCTACTGCAAGCGCACCCGACCTGGGCGCGGGACGAACACGAAGGCCGCGGGACTCCCACCTCTCTCACGCCGGTCTCCGGCCGCCTTGCTCTCCCCCTTCGCGCTCGGCCTCACGCTCGACCCATCTGGGCTGGGGCACGCGGCGACATTCACTCGTCGGCCTAGGGACCCCCCGGTCTCGGAACGCCGACACCTGTCTTCTTAGAACCCACAACAACCTGTTGCTTCTCTGCAATGTGCACACCATTCTTCCCCAAAACACCAATAACGACATCCTGCTCATCCTCGACAGCACCCTATTACTTCTATTTATAGTGCATGTCGGTCTTCACCAAGACACCAACAACAACAACCTGGGCATGTACATCATTTCCACCAGTCTTCTCTAAATGCACAGCACCCTGCTCCTCAGTGTCCTCCCCACCAGACTTCTCTGAACCCATGGCACCCTATTGCACACTTCTCTTATCGAGTCCCACATGAACCTTGTATTCATCATCCTCACTGCTATTCTCTGACCCGATATGGATGCTCTCTACATCATTCCGAGGAGGAACTTCCTGCACTGCATTCTTGCCGCCACCTCCAACACGAACAACAACACCTGGATTGGATAGCGGGAGCCGTGGAGGCGGATGAGGATCAATGACACACGCTTTTGACTCTATCCCACACCTTTCTGCATGGTTGTGTAGTGCTGCATGTTATCCAAAATTTAGATTAAATACTAAATATATAGAACTTTCAGGTGCGGGTCCTAGGTGGCAAGTATGATAAGAAATGTCTTTGCAACTATTTGTCTATTGTATGCTCATATAGGCAATGAATTTGCACTCCTAAATAAATATACCTTCAAAATCCAAAGACTGAAGAAACTAAAGCAACATTAAGCAAATTACTATAGAATGAACCTACTATGATTCCAAAACAAATGTGACGAGCTACACGCGTGCACCAGAAACGCTACATGATCTGGATGCATGCGGTTCAGAACCAGGTGTCCAATATGGCATGATTTTAGGGAATGCCAAAATACCAATTGGGATCCAACACTGGTGCAGGGTATCTGATAGCTACCTCATCAGTCACCATCTCCTCTTCCTCAACAGTGTGCCACTTCGAGCGTCTCCGTCTCCTCCGGTCCATGCAATATCCAAAGAATGAAGCAACTAAAGAGGCATTAAGCAAATGACTATATATAAATAGAATGAACCTACTATGACTCTAAAAATAAATATGACAAGCTACACGCATGCACATGAAACAGTTACATGCTTGTGGTTCGGAAATAGGTGTCCAATATGAATGGATTTTTTGGAAATGCCAAAATACCAATTGGGATCCTTATCACTCTGGGCATAACAAGCCCTTGAGGCTCCTCGACTAATTTTCAAATATGAAAAATGAAGAGCTGCAAACTACCAAATCCTAAAATGTAGGAAAAATAAGAGGTTGCAGTTAGCAAGTTACCTTTGAAACACGACTAACTACAACACGATGGATGACAGCAACATCTCGATGTTTGTATTCTCCTAATGCTTACCTTTACTTTAAAGGTGTCATTGTTTAGTTCAATTAAAGACAAAGCACTCTTAAGTGTTTCTTTTGATTTGATAGTATGATCCTTATTACAATTCGATCTAGTAGATCTCTCAACTGATTAACCGAAATCCCATTAGGTCCAGACAACTTTTTGGAAACATCCTGGATAATAAGTAAAAAAGAGAAGAGGTTATTTAGAGATTGAAAAGAGTAACAAACATGCTCCTGATGATGGTTTTAGCCTTTTAGGTGAGCCAGGTAATGTCAATGTGACAAAATGGTCCATCTAGCCAGATAATTTTGCACAGTTTGCAGATTTGAGCAAGGTTTCATCATCGGGATTGCCTAAACTGCATCACAACCAAATGGTCTATTTTGATATCACTACTTATTAATGAGCGATATATTGTGTGCAACACTGTTAACTCAGAGGATATGCAAGAATGTGCGGTGTCCACTCTTTAAATTCAGTTATGGGTTTGACGCAAAGGTGGCTACAAAAAATAGATAAAAAGTCAAACCAAATTGTCTCCAAAAAGATAAGGTATAAGAGGGTGTCTTGCCAGCATCAACAATTTTCTGTACATTTCATCAGAGGTGTGGCATGTGAACCTGTCAAGGCATGATGAAAAACAATTTTGGGATTTGAACCCATACATAACATAATAAGGTAAATTTGAAGCATAAGGTGAAGAAAGCTGGGAGGCCAGTAGAAATATTTTTAAAAGAATAAGACGAAGAAAGCTGGGAGGCCAGCAGAAGTATTTTTAAAAAAACAATGTCATAATAATAAAATTGTGAATATGAAGAATAATGTGAAGAAAGTTGGGAGGCCAGCAGAAATATTTTTTAAAAAAATAATGATGAAAAGTGGGATTGAACCCCACGCCCTTTCGAACCAAAACCTTATTTTAGCACCTTGACCAACTCATCCATCTCAACTTTTAATGTTATATGTTATACGTATGACTTTCACTTGATAGTAGCCCTGATTATCACGTACCATGGTGACTACATGGCTTTGTCAACTCAACGAGCACATATAGAATACACATCTACTGATGACCTCCATGTCTTCGGTCTGGACTAATCAACAATGTTGGCCATTTTACTACATTATACTAAATTTCTACAACTGACATAGTGGCAATTTAGGCATAACACCCAGGTATTCGTCAAGTGGTGAAGGTCAGGATAGTGTCTATATGATTTTCGTGGACCTACAATCATTGATCTGCCTTATATCATGGTTATCAAAGACATTTCAGAAAAGTGAACTTGGCCAAACTCCATATTTACCTAGCAATTTAGCCATGGCACACATCCACACATCATGGTCGCAAGGAAATCCCAACTCGAGAGGTGATCGTTTCTTCATCGAGGAAATAGAGAGTGTCGATGAGTGCTTCCCATCAGTGATGAAATCAACAGCTCCGCATACCGCCACAACGGTGTTGTGAATAATGACAGTGCTTTGCAGCTTCAATAGCATACAAAGAGCCATGAGAATTGTCCACACCCAGCAATTTGATCAGAAGTTAATTCGAGTAGCAGCAAGATGGCAAGTAGGCTATTTGGCTTAGAATTTGATATTCCACCACTTTCTAAAGTTCACACATAAGCTTATCCCAAATTCATAGGTTGAGGAATGAAAACTGATTTTGTGTATCACCAGATTATATTTCCACTCTACAATTTATAACACACTCTTTGGCTCGCTCCCCCGTATGGCCAATAGTAGTATAAATATAAATATCTCCCCCATGGCCAATAGCAGTATATAAATATTTCTTAGACTCATATTTTTTGCTAAAATTATAAAATGAAAACTAACAACATTAATATCTCAATTTATTATCATAACTTGAAATTCTTAAAAGATGCAAATACAAATGTACATGTACGACTATAGATTTGGAAGCCAAAATATCAAAACAATAGTGTCACATTTGAAAGACAAGAGCCAATGAAGACTACCAGAACTTACCTGCCAATTGGTGCAGACTATCAACATGTTGCCTGTAAAGCCTGAGCTCTTTTTGCTCCCTTGGTAATGAGGATATGCTTTATCAGCTAGATGACTTGAATATTTCTCAGGCTATCGTATTTTTTGCTGAAATTATAAAGTGAAAGCTGACAACATTAATATCTCAATTTATTGTCATAACCTAAATTTCTTAAGATATGAAAATACAAATGTACATGCACGACTGTAGATTTAGAAGCCAAAATATCAAAAGAACAGTACCACATTTGAAAGTCAAGTATCTGCTATCTATTGTTCTCAGCTCATTGAAGACTACCAGAACTTACATGCCAATTGGTGCAGACTATCAACAAGTTGCTTGAAAAGCCTGAGCTATTTTTGCTCACTTGGTAATGAGGGTGCTTCATCAGCTAGATATTGGCATGTAGAGAACGGTGTCTGTACAATCACACGAAATAAATAGACCAACTTATGAAGTACAGACCACAGAGAATGCAAAACATGTGACATTGAGATAAACCAAGAGGCAACACAGACCTTTAAATATTTTTTAGGGTTGATGTTCAGTGCCAGTGGTATGTTATTTGTAGAGTCAAATGGACCACACAACCTAGGGATCAGACTATGTAAGGCATCAGCTGTACGGTGGGATCGTTGGAGAGGACAGGCTGCAGCATCGCCAACAAGCCATCGAGCTGCACAGGACAACAACAAGAAAATCGTATCCGAATCCGATAGATCGAGTGCTACCCCGTCAAACATATCCTAACACAGAGGGCAGATTAGATCGGGCCAAGAAGAGTGAGGGAGTGAGGGAGGGGGACACCGCTCCTTCTGCTAGAGCCGGGAGGAGAGCCACGCAGCGACGGCGGCCGCCACGCCCGCCAACACCGTCCCGCTGGGCGAGGCGTCCGTGCCCAGGTTCGCACACGGCACCAGCAACGTAATCATCATCCAGGCCACCGTCTCGGTGTCCTCGCTCGCGGTCGACCCCGTCGCGGCCGGCTCCAACGTCGAGAGGTACGAGATCTGGCACGGAAGCACAACCAAGAGACATATAGTGACTCTACCACAATTCATGCTAAGGGAGACTGAGGGGGCCTCCGCGAGTGGGTGGTGGAGAACAAGCGGGGTTGCTGTTGGTGGTGCTGGGCCAGCGGTGGCTGTTGCGAGGCGAGCGCCATGCCGAGCGGGCAGTGGCGGCCATTGCGGGCGAGCCTCGATGGTTGAGGGCGGCAGTTGCGAGGAAGCAAAAGAGGCAACGATAGGGTCACCGACGTACCTTGGCGACGTCAAGGGGGTTGACGGGAATGGAGGACACGACGGCGGCGTCGGCCGCCACCAGAGCCCGCTTGGTGAATCCGGCGAATCCCCTAGCCTTACTCCATGGCTGGCCGGCCATGTTGAGAGCGGAGGCAGGGGAAGGGACCGAAAGGAGGAGGGGCGCTAACCATCTCGGGTGGGAGTGGCGGGCATGGGGAGGACAAGGGCGGCGGGGAGGCACGTTGATGGTGCGGTAGGGGCGAACGAGGCGGGGGAGGGGAACACGCGGGTGAGGGGGCGAGGCCGGAGCTAGTGGATTGGGATGCAGAGTGGGTGTGCGGTTGTTGAGCGGAGGCAAGGTGGGTGCAGATCTCCCGGCCATTTCGCGGAGATGGGTGATGTACAACAGTGAGGTGCGCCGCTGGGCCAACGATGGGCCTTTGGTCCACACACTGGGCCGCACGAACCCCTAGCACAGGCGCACTGGTATAGCATTTGTTTCATTAGTGCCACACCGGCTATTGAGAGTGACGGAACATGGTTTATAAGCGTAGCTGTGTATCATATGTTGCTCACTGAGAGAGATGGAACGTGGCTTATAAACCTGTGTATGAACTGTTCGGCAGACTACTATTGCTTACTTAATAAGTAGTAGAGATAGATAATGTTTTAGTCTGCCGTTCTGCCCTCCCCCATTCCGCGCGCAGAAAAAAAAATCAAACCATGGCTGCTCAGGGATCGAACCTTGGATCTATTGAGCAGAATGCCTAACCTTCCACCCTCTAGCCAACGTGACTCATGTTGAATTGTGTACAATTTCAACTAAGACGTCTTTTGTATTTAACCCGTCGTCTACTCTGTATGCTCACTGAGTCTAGAAAAGCATTAATAGCTTGGCCCCTGATCTTTCTGGAATTTGGGACGCAGTCCAGGAAATAAAGAAAATAGGGAAAATGAGTTTAGAAATTGATTTTTAGTTTAAAAATAATTGCAGAAACCCATTTAATTCATGGAAATTTAATATTAAATCCAAATGAGTTCATTTCAATTTCTATAATTCTATAATATTATTTTTTATCACATAATACCTCTGTTTTATCATGAAAACAACAATAAAATTGATTTCCTAATTAATCATATATCAAATACATAGAAACTTTGGAAATTCGTAACTTCCTCATTTTAATTCCAAATTGAACCGTTCCAGTTGTGTTAGTCTCGTATGAATATTTACTACGCAGTAACAACATTGATTATACCATGTTTCATACTTTTATAATTAGATATTTATTTATCCTATGTTAATTGGGTTAATCTATGTCTATTGGATTAATTTATTTAATATATTAATATATTATTCTAACTTTATGGTTATACGATGTTTGACCATTAGTCTTGCAAACACACACTTACCTTTTTGTTTAAGCAAAAGCGTATGGTGGTACGTGTCCGATGACTAACGATATACGAGGGAATTTCTTCCGGTATGTGTGAAACGTGCTCTCCAATAATGAGACCATGCAAATCGTGACATATATCGAAGTCTGCATGATACTGATGGTTGCAATGTAGTGGTGAAACAGATAGATTATAAATAACAAAATTTATGTATGGTCAGAATCACAAATTGATTATGAAACATTTTCTCATAACGGTATAACACATATTTTGTATATAAGTTATCGTAGTATACTGGTATTATATATTCCCGTTGCAACGCACGGGCATTCAGCTATACTAATATAAAGCATCAGTTTCAACGGTATCTACTACTCTAATACTAATATAAAGCATCAGTTTCAACGGTTATACTACATATACATAAAACAAGTAGGTATATTCTCCTACTCCTACAAGATTCGTTATCCTATAAATCTCTACTACTTATTAAGGCGGCAAGGGGTAGAGTGTCATTCCGTGTTCTGTCATTCCCATTCCGCCCTCCCCGCAAAGCCCATTCCCATTCCCGGTTGCTATTCCGTGTTCTGTCTTTCTCATTCCCCCTCCCCGCAAAGCTCATTCCCATTCCCATTCCGTGTTCTGTCATTCACATTCCGCCCTCCCCGCACTGTCTTTCTCATTCCCCCTCCCACAAAGCTCATTCTCATTCCCACGTGCATCCCACGTCTAGCTAAAATTAAATTAAAAACCATAAATGTAACACAATGGGATTCGAACCCGCGACCCCTCAAGCAAATGTGCTTGTAGCTACCACTACACTACATGTGTGTTTATGTAACAAATATAAAAATATCTACTACATCTCTTCCAAATCCCACCTGCTACCCTTGCATAATGTGTAGTAGTAGATAATTATCAACGAGATTACTGAATTGTATTTTGGACGGAGGCAGTAGTATTTAAAGAAGAGCCTTGCATGCAATTTCTTTTGTTTTTATAATATTTTCAACTTAAATCCCTTTTTATATGTGTGGCATTTATTCTCCGTAATATTTTTTTCATGGATCTGACTTGTAAGTCATTTTCATAAACCAACGCCAAAGATGAATCCATGTTTCTTACTTGGAAACCCCGAACAAACACCACTGGCAGGAGGCGCTCGCGTTGGCGTTGCTCATCGACGACGAGAAGAAGCTTGGTGACTGCCAGTTTGACCTCTGGAAGCAGTCCTACGTGTCTGCATGCGCCGGTGTGTTCGACAAGCTCCGGCGCAGCCACCGCTTGGACGTGGTCCAGAGCGGCTGCACCGCGCTGTCCATCTTCATATAGGGGGACCTCATAGTCGTCCCCAACGCTGGCGACTCTCGGATTGTTCTAGGCACCACATCCGACAACGGCACTGTCACGCCATCCAGCTCATCATCCATCTAAAGCTCAACCTGTCACGTAAGTCGCTACTAGCCGGCCATGAATTCTTGTGCGCTGGGACAACAGCCGTTGCTGACGTTGTGTGAGTGTCCTCGAACAAGATGTATGTAGAGGAGTAGCACATCCGGTGGTGCAATGACTAGGTGTACTACCTCGCTGATGAGCCTGGGGTGCACTTCGTTTGGTAGCCCAGCCAAGAGTCATCGGTACTCACCATGTCGTGCGCGTTCGACGACTACTATATAAAGGTACATGGCGTCATCTTGGCGCCAGAGGTGACGCAGAGGAGGACCAACAGAATTGGCCACTTGCCATCGTCAGGGTAGCTTTTGTGCCGGACTGCCTTTAATTCTCTTCGCAGACACATACACTTGCCATTTTTGTTTAAGCAAGCGTGTATGGTGGTGCGTACCTGATGACTGACAATGTACGAGGGAACTTGTACCGGCAGGTGTGGCACGTGCTCTTCAATGATGAGACCATGCAAATCGTGGCATATATCGAAGTCTGCATGATACTGATGGTTGCAATGTAGTAGTGAAACAGCTAAATTAAAATAACAAAATTTATGTATGACCAGGATTACAAATGGATTATGAAACATTTTCTTATAACAATATAAGACACATTTTGTATATAAGTTATCATGTTATTATATGTTCCCGTTGCAACTCACGGGCACCCACCTAGTAGATAATGATGAACTTAGACACATATACAAAATATATACATGAATTATTATATGAATCTAATAATAAAACAAATTTTAAATCGGACAGAGGGGGTATTTGACTAATAGTAACTTTTTTTGTTTATTTTATCTAGCCATGGTATATTGTGTTTAGATGGTTGTTTGGGTTGTCCGCATAAGAACGTATAAAATATGGAGAGTTTGCACTGTAGATTATACTGCCTACAGAGTTAAAGTTTGAAATAGGGATGAGGTAGGGGATAAAATATGATAGCTGATGGAGACATCCTTAGGACCCCTTTGACACGACTCTTTGGGCGGCTCCAACTTGGGCTCATCGTGAAACCCTACCAAACAGTAACAACTTATCTTCGAGAGCCCTCCAAGAGCTAGAGCCGTTTTATTGTTGAGAGCCAGAGCACCAAGAACTTGGTTCCTACCGGCTCCTACATTTTCCTCATACACCATTCAAAAGAACATGCAGAAACAGCTGTTTCGGCAAACGAATTATGAAACGGCTTCGGTTCCTCAATAGAAGCCAATGAGCGAGAGCCGAGACTGTTTTCAAAGGAGCAAAATGAGCAAGAGCCCTACCAAAGAGGGCCTTAGTCTGTATAAAGAGCTACTCCCTCGGTCCATACGAGTTAGCTCCTAAAATTAGCACTAGAGCTAATAGTGTCGGGGGGCAATAATTAGGGACACCCGAATTATCCCCTAACAAACACACTAAGAGAAACAAGGACTAAACCCCCAAGGGGTGACAGCCGAGCTACCTACAAAAACTGAGACATCTCCCCGAGAGTATCCCACCTCGCCTAAGGTCGGAGCCACACCGTCCGTCTCGCCCGAGCTAGCCTCAGGCAGATAGGACAGGGGTGCCCGAAAACAGGAGGGGGACATGCGCATTTAATGCATGCGCGAACCCACACCACGGTAGCAGAGCACAGTGACAGACAAGACAACGATTACGTCTGGCGCAACAGCATGATTACGTCTACACTACAGTGTGCGCACGCCGCCTGCCACCCTCAGATGGGACGCCTAATACGTGAAAGCTCTCTTGTGGGTTTTGGTGTTTGGATGACAACCCAATTAAAGGACTAACAAGTGTGTTAAGTGTTGAATAGGTGCTGAATGCAAAGCTAATAGGGTTCAACACAAGTAAACAGGTGTGATGGTCCAAAGACAGAATTATCTATATATAATGGACATCATAGGAAAGGTGGACAATGCTTAAGTGAGAGTTGATGTGCATAACTTGGAGACAACTGATCGAACCAAGGATGGAAGCAAGAAGAGCCTCGAGGTACCGAGTGCACGGGAGAAAGTCAAGGAGACCAGGAACCCAAAGCTAGGGGTGAAGAAGGAGACTTGCGAAATCAGGGTTGATCGAGTTAAGAAGAGTTATGGTGCATCAAGGAACACTACATAAGGACATGACTTACAACCAATGAGGTAACATCTAAAATTATGTGGTGTAAGTCATAAGGCTCAAGACCAAGCTCAAAAGGGAACAAGGTCACTTGAAGGAGAACAAATGTCAAAATCAGAACCGGAAGCAGCCCAAAAGAGCTAAGTGCACCTTGACCTTTAGTTTGGGTTGTTCCTATGTTTGGAAATATTCTATGTGACCTTTGCAGGATGTTGGAGCTTAGAAATGACAATCTAGATCAAGTCAAGCTTACTTGATGACTAATGAGTCCAACATCAATCTCAGTTATGCCAAATGCTAAAGAAGTGAAAATCAAAGAGAAGGTATGTTTCTAGACTTAGTACATTGGTTTTTGTGTACTAACATATTTGTCTAAGTGTTAGAAACAGAAAGAAGAAGAAAAGAAGAGAAAATACAAAAGGAAAAAGACTTGGCTGGAGCAGCCAAGACTCTGCGCAGTCTGGGTACACCGGACTGTCCGGTGGTACACCGAACAGTGCCCGGTTGTGCACCGGATAGTGTCCGGTGCGCCAGGCTGGCGTCTACCAACTGGCCGCTCTCGGGAATTCATCGGCGGCGTACGACTAAAATTCACCGGACTGTCCGGTGAGCCAACTGTCGGCCAAGCCAACGGTCGGCCGCGCAATCCGCGCGTGACGCGTAGCCGAGCCAACGGTCTGATGGGGGCACCGGACTGTCCGGTGTGCACCGGACAGTGTCCGGTGCGCCAACGGCTCCAAGTCTGCAATGGTCGACTGCGCCAATTTTGGAAGGAGATCCGCACCAGACAGTGAACAGTTGATGTCCGGTGGTGCACCGGACTGTCCGGTGCGCCACCTGACAGAAAGCAAGTATTGCCTTCCAAATGGGATTCCAACGACTCCTAGGCCCCTTGGGCCTATAAAAAGGGACTCCTAGGCACCTCCAACAGCGACACAAGTGCAGCCAATGATAGTATACATCACTCGGATCAATTCACTCTCTCCCTCTCGTGTATATCTCTCTAGTTTGTGTAGAGGCAAAGCTATAAGCCTCGAGAGAGTAGGGAAGTGCTGCTGAGAGCTAGAGCAAGGTCTTGAGCATATTGTTACTTTACCGGAGTGCTGCCAAGAATATTGTAAGCAGTCGCAGTTTCGTTGTAACCAACTCAACATAGTGGAAGGCTCTATCTGTCATACTGACAGATCTGAGCAAACGGAGGAAGGAGTTGAAATAGACTCCAAGCCCAGGTGTGGCTAACTCCAATGAGGACTAGGCAAGCATTTCAGGCTTCGTCGAACCTCGGGATAAATCCCTGTGTCTGTGTGCTATACTTTGTGCTGTGTGCTGATTCTCTGTCTCACTTACTCTTTATATCTGCACTTCAATACTTATCTGTGGTACAAGTTATATTTGAAGTGTAGGACATTTTGATACAGGATCTTCTATTCCGCTGCAACCTACTCAAAGGGTTTTTTCATTCCATTGCGATCTGGTCTTCGAGTAGAGTAAGAACTAAAGTTTTATAGTGATAATTTTTATTCACCTATTCACCCCCCTCTAGGCGACATCCAGATCCTGTTCCCGGGCAAAGGGAACTTTCAATACGACAAGCCAAGCAGACCTGGCCTTCGAACGCAATCTTTCCGCCTCGCCCGGAGCAGGATTCAGCCCACGGGCGCGATCTCTCCGCCTCGCCCGAAGCAGGATTTAGCCCGCGGGCACGATCTCTCCGCCTCACCTGACCCCGGGTCCAGCCTTCGGGTGATCTCTCCGCCTCACCCGACCCCAAGTCCAGCCTTCGGGCGATTTCTCCGCCTCGCCCGACATCAAGTTCGGCCCTCGGGCGATTTCTTTGCCTCGTCTGAGCTCGGCCTCGGCCACTTACTACACCACGAATCCTGTAGACAGCCACTCCGCCCGACTGTGGCGCACATCAAGGGGTGGCTCGGCTAGCGCCTCTGGAAGACTTCTGCCTCAATCAAGCAGCGGCTCTGATCTCGATAAGCGTAATAGGGAATCTTGATGTCATCACATGCCAAGACACTGACGCACTGTAAGCAGCCTTTGGCCCATACCCTGGCACTGTTACAACAACTACGGCATGGGCGGCCTCTCCCTCGAGGCTTAGGCGTACGAACAACCCCTTGGTCTCTACCTTAGCTCTCTACGGGAAATCAGTGAAAGTCGCCTAGAGGGGGATGAATAGGCAAAACCTGAAAATTATAAACTTTGAACACACACTTCACCTATGGTTAGGGTTAGAAATAAATAATAGTGAATTCAGAGTGCGGAAGATAGTTCTTCTTGCTATGAGTTGCTCAATCAATGCGGATAACTTTGGGAGCAAACTCGAAACAATGTGAGCAAAATAACTTTAGAGAAAGAGGAGAGGGGAGAAACAAATCGAATGGTGAAGATCAACACAAGTGGACACAACTATTTGTTTCCCGAGGTTCGGTTCCAAAGAACCTACTCCTCGTTGAGGAGGCCACAAAAGTTGGGTCTATTTCAACCCTTTCCCTCTCTCAATCGGTCACTTAGACCGGTCGAGTGCTTCTTCTTAATCTCACAGGTCACAAAGACCCTGCAGGGATCACCACACAATTAGGTGTCTCTTGCTCTCTTTACAAAACACTTGAAAGTTTAGAAGGTAAAGAAGAAAGCAACCATGCAACAAAAGAAACACAAATCACCCTCTCTCAAGTCACTAAACACTTTTGATCACTTGACTTGATTTTGGTACTTAGAGAGTATTTGAGGCTTTGAATGTGTCTTTGAAGTGTATTCTTTGCTCTTGTATTGAGTGTAGAGAGTGGAAAGCTTGGATGACTTGAATGGTGGCGGTTGGGGTATTTATAGTCCCAACCACTATTCTAGTTGTTGATTGTTCTATCTGTCGATGAGGCACATCGGACAGTCCGATGCGCACCAGACACTCTACTGTTCATTGTCCGGTGCGTGCCACGTCAGTTGACCATTGGGGGTTTGGAGTGTTGTCCGTTGAAGTCATATGTCCTTTTGGTGCACCGGATAGTCTGGTGGCACACTGGACAGTCCGATGCAACATGACGTCGTAGACTGTCTTCTGACTTCTGACGCTACAAACTGTGGAGCAGTCGACCATAGTTGACCATTGGCGAAGTCGACCGTTGCACCGTGGGCTCACCAGACAGTCCAGTGGTACACTGGACAGTCCGATGATTTTTAGTGGACATTCACTGAGAATTCCCGAGAGCGGCCAGTTCGTGAAGTGCTCCCGCCTGGGCACCGGACAGTCCGGTGCACCACAGGCTGGTGCAACTCTGTTTTGCTTCAAACTTGTAGAATTGCCCCAAGGTCTTTTCCTTTGTATGTGTATATGAACTTTATGCACATGAGAAAAGATCAACTAGGCAACTAGTTAGTCTATAAGGTTTGTGATGGTCGTCAAAACACCAAAATAGATTATAAGAAATGTTGAGGCTATTTCCCTTTGAATGTCCCCCTTTTTGGTGGTTGATGCCAACACAAACCAAAGCAACAAAGTGTAGAAATGTAGCTAGTTTATATTTTGTCAGATGTGCATAAGTTACTTTGAAATGAAAGCAGTTCTAAGAATTATGGTTGTTTTGATATATTTAACATTTTGGGCCCACATTTGCACCACTTAGCTTGTTTTTGCAAATCTTTTGAAAAAATCTTTTCAAATTCTTATGCAATTAGCCAATGATATAATAATATGATTTATAGAAGCATTTTCAAGTTTTGAAAGATTCTCCCCCTTTTTCAAATGCTTTTCCTTTGGCTAAATAAAAGCTCCCCCTAAAAAAGTTCTCCCCTTAGCTGTCAAGAGGGTTCTTGCAAATGCTTCAGATTTGGAAAAAAGTTTTCGAAAATAGGGTGGTGGTGTGGTCCTTTTGATTTGGCCTATTAATTTCTCACCCTTTGGCATTAAGCGCCAAAAACGAAGAAAACTAGAGGCCTTTTACAAGAATGATATGACAGTAAGTTCATGAGTAGGGCAAAGGATATATGATACCGACAGAGTCATAGTGGAAGCCTTGCCTTTGCCGATTACTCAATTTCCCTTTCAATCTAAGCCTAAGCATAGAAATACTCTTGGAAACACATTAGTATTAGCTTTTGGCACAAGAAGAATAAGAAATATGCATTTGTACCAAATGAAATAGATGTCACATGATCAAAAGTATAAAATGTGCAACGTGTGCAAGATTTCAATCAAAGTTCCAAGAATCTAAGACATTTAGTTCATTCCTAAGCTTGCTAAAAGTATTTTCATCCAGGGGCTTGGTGAAGTTAATGGGTAATTGGTTGTGGGTGCTGTTGAGGGCTTGTTCTCAAATGCTATGAATCAAGAACAAGACAACACAAAAATGTTAAATATCGGACTCCTTCGCCCTTAAAAACGTTATATCCCTTCGGGTATAACGAATCTCGGACGAAGGTTGCGAAGAAAAAGGACCTTCGTTAGGTTGACAAGTGATTATAATAGAGCAAATATACATAATGTGTGAGTGATAATACCAGTATTATCATCAATACATTTCCGCTATTAAGTTCATAAAAATGAATTACAAATGTACCTTCGGACTGATGAAAAGTAAAGACACAAAGGCGATGCGAAAAAGCGTGTGCCAAGTCAGCGTGAACAGTAGCGGGAGTACTGTTCACCTATTTATAGACACGGGTCGCAGCCCGTGTAAAATTACATAGATGCCCTTTACATTCATCAATAACTACAGTAATTCTTCGAGGTCCAATTTGGCTTTTCATCTTTAAGTCGGTTCTTCCTTTCTGTCGTTCTACCGAAGCCTTTCTGCATATAGCTTCGTGATCGCCTTATCCTTCGTCATGATCGTTTTTCATTCCAGTCAAGCTTCGTCTTAATCATTCGCAACCTAACTCCGAAGGTGCCTGTTCCGAAGGTGCCTGTTCACATATTACACTTGGAAAATATTATCAAATTATGTTTCTTGAGGACCTTCGAGAGCCGAAGGCCCCCAACAGTAGCCCCTCGCAATATCAATTTATTAAGATAAATTCATATCGCGACATGGACGAAGGCTTTAAGCCGAAGGTCCGAAAAAAACACCTTCCTCTTGCTAGAATAGCAACAGTCATTAACAAGCGGGGCCCTCCAGTTTTCGACATGCTGGATGTATAAATACGAGCCCGTCGCGAGTTTATTTGGCACGCCCTTTGCCACCTGCTTTTCTCACCCAGCCATTAGCCTACGCACCCAGCTTTCAGCCTGCGCGCGCCAGCATTTTGTCGGTCTTAGATTTTTAAGCTTCGGTGTTAAGTCTAGTTTTGCCAGCATTCGCGAAAATGTCTGAGGATAAGGTAGCTGCTGGTGCTTCGAAGCTAAATCTTTCGGAGGAGATGCACCTGGGTTTTCTTGAGTCAATGTCGAAGACCAATACGGAAAAGATTGTCAGGAAACTTTGGAGGGTTTATCTGAAGATACTGGCGACAGTGATAGCTATGATGTGGATAGTGGTGGGGAGGACTCCGAAGATCGCCCATGGCGGCCTAGTCACTCAAACTTCGGAAAATCAACTATTAAGCAGAGTCACCTTGAAAATATGAGGGGGAGATATTTCTGAGATATATCCATGGTGAGGGCAGATGACGGAGAAAAGACTATGCCGACCCCCGAAGATGATGAGGTGGTGATCTTCCGAAGCTTCTTAAAGGCTGGGTTACGATTCCCTCTGAGCAGGTTTGTGGTAGAAGTTTTGAAAATATATCAAATTTATCTTCATCAACTTACCCCCGAGGCAGTGATAAGATTGGGAATCTTCGTCTGGGCGGTGAGGAGCCAGGGCCTGGAGCCAAGTGCAAAAAGCTTTTGCAATACACACGAGCTAGTATATGAGACGAAACCCTGGGGTAAGGAGCAATATCATAATAATTTTGGTTGCTATAGCTTCGGTGCCCGCTCTGGGTCAAGCTGTCCTGTGCCAACCTTTCGGAAGAGATGGCCCGGGGAATGGATGAAGGAATGGTTCTACGTGAAAAATGATTTGAAGGTTCAGGAAGATATCAAAGACATCATCATGCGCCCTGTCTGGCAGCGCTTCGGACTTTGGAAACCAAAGGTGGAAATGGATGAAGCAGCTGAGGAATGTCAGAGGGCCTTCGGCGTAGTGTGTTCTTTTATTGGGACCAAGGATTTAATGCAAGAGCACATTGCATTCAGAGTGTGGCCACTTGTAGATGACTGGGAAATGCCGAAAGAGACCGTTAAAGAAGCTGACGAGGGTGGATTAATCAGGCTGAAATATACATTCAAGTATGGAGATAAGTTTGTTGAACCGGATGATGATTGGTTGAAAAGCATTGAGAATGTAAGTGATGAATTGCTTGGGGCATACTCGAAGGCCGAAAACACTGCATTATCAGCGGCTTTCGGAGGCCGAAAAAAGAAGAGACTCAACCGAGTATTTGATGCAATTGGTTTTATCTATCCCGACTACTATTATCCAATGCGAGGTCAAAAGAGAAGAAATGCTTCTCCTGCAAAGGACACTGCTTCGACTGCTCCCGGGGAGCCAGCGCCGAAGAGGAAGAAAGTAAAAGTGTCCCACACACCCTCCACGGCTGTATTGAGCCGGCCATAGTGCCCGAGTTTATTGGAGAGGCCTCTTCGGCCACCGAAGCCAGAGAACCAACTGCAGCGCCAAAATCCGAAAAAATGGCCGAAGCACCAGCAATAAGAAAAGAGAAATCTAAAGAAAGAAAAACTCTAGATGTTATAAGTCCTTTGTCAAAAGTTGAGACAACTAAGAGCCAGAAGGGGGCTAGCAGTGACCCCAAAAAGAAAAAGGATGGTTAATGTGCTGGATGTTTTGGAGAAGAGAGGTTGTGAGCATGTGAAATCTTTAGCGCAATCCGAAGCTACTTTGTCCTCCAAAGACATTAAAGACCCCTCAGCCGAAGCAAGCATGATCGGCGGAAAATTTTTTACCGATATCTGGGACAAACGGCGGCCGAGAAATGGCGCAAGAAATTATTCAAAAGAGTGAAAAAGGCATCCATGATGCTAGAAAAGTAGCGGCGGCTGCCGAAAAAAAGTACAGAGCCCGAGGGGCAAATAGGTATTAATTAGTGATTTTTATTATGTTGTAATTTTTGATTCCAAACTTTGTTCACGGTTTGTAATAGTAATATAGCCGTATCTTCTCTTCGCTCAGAACCTGCTGAGGCATCTCCGGGCCCCCACCCGAAGGGGGATGATGAAATTAGAAAAATGGCCGAAGCCATTATGGACAAAGTTGTCGACCAGCTACTGAACGAAAGCTGCAGAAATAGTTCTTAAAGAGGATTAAATGCTACCGTAAAAACATTTGGAAACGTAACGTATGTATATATTGTAACTTTGAATGTAATATATAATCTATGTTCAGTTTTAATTCTTTACGATGCATGAAATCTTGCATACATACCATTTTTGAGCCTTCGGCGAAAAAACACACCTTCCCTTCTTTTCATGCTTCGTGAAGAAAATCTTATATCACAAGAAATTGCATACTTCGCTGGTGAAAATTATCCAAGCTTCGTGAAATATACTCCGACGCTATAGAAAAGTTTTTTGTTGCCTCTCTAATGAAGCTACATTTCTTCTCAACTTGTCTTGTGTTTTAGTATGATTTTCTCTTTTCCGAAATATTCTCCAAAGATCAAGACTGTACCCCCTTCTTGTTCCTCATGCAATATGCTGTATGGTGCTTATGTTATGCAAAATGATGTGATGATGTTATGTTATGCAAAATGACATTTATGCCACAGATACATATCCCTGTAATAGAGCACACACACTTTTTATATCAGCGTTGACTTTTCGCTGTAAGCCTCCCTTAGGAGCTTCTTCGCCTTGTACTTTCAGCGGAATCAGCGTTTATTTTTCGCTGTAAGCCTCCCTTAGGAGCTTCTTCGCCTTTACTTTCGGCGGAATCAGCGCTGACTTTTCGCTGTAAGCTCAGAAAACTTACTCTGCGCTCCTTTAGGAACGACTTTTCACTGTTTCGAACAATTTGCACTGTGTCCGTTATAAAAACTTTTGACAATACAACGGTCCTTCATGCCACCATAAACTCGTATGCTTCAGCAACTCTAGCCCATGGAGAAAGTGTTACAAGAAATTGAAAAACGATAAAAGACACTTAAAACTTCCTATAATTGTTCCTTATTAACAAAAAGGTAATACTGAATGTAAAAATGCAAAAAAACTGCTGTTTTTGGTAGGATATTTGTCAATAAATGTGCTTCGACTCTGACACAGTGCTATTGACTGTGCGAGCTTCGGATTCTTCTCTGAAGTCCCTCTGGGGGTGAGAGTGCTGGCTCCCTTCTGGCTGCGAAGCTCGTTGTATTGGTGGTGGCGGTGGAAGCTATTGCCAGGAAGCTTGGGTTGGCTTGCCGAAGCAACAGAGGCTTGTAGGGTGATTGCCTACATATTCTGGAATATAAGGCGAATGGTACGAAGCAGTATGCATGACCTGCTTCGGCTGGTTCTGTTGTGCAGCAACTTCTGCTAGCTCCTTTTGCTTCTGGATGGTAATGTGGCACATCCTGGTGGTGTGGCCCTTACCCTCACCACAAAATAGGCAGTATATTTTTCTTGATTGATCCCCAAATCTTCCCCCGAAGCCCCTGGCGCCTCTGCCCCTTGGCGCTGGTGGCCGGAAGGAACTTTGCTGTTGCCCCGAAGCTTGCGAGGGGCACTGTGACCTTTGCTGTTGACTCCCTTTGTCGTCATTTTGAGTAGAATTGTGAATTGACCTGACGTGCCTTGGATAAAATCTTCCTCCGAAGCCCCTAGTCATTTCAGAGAACCTGAGAGCTTCCTCCCTTCTTTGGCGAAAATCATTGTCAGCCCGAATGTACTCGTCCATCTTCTGGAGCAAGCTTCTCCAGGGTTTGAGGAGGCTTCCTGGCAAAGTACTGAGCTGCAGGTCCTGGCCGAAGCCCCTTGATCATGGCCTCAATGACAATTTCATTGGGCACTGTTGGTGCCTGCGCCCTCAGACGTAGGAACCTTCGGACGTATTCCTGGAGGTATTCTTCGTGATCCTGGATGCACTGAAATAAAGCTTGGGCAGTGACTGGCTTCGTCTGAAACCCTTGGAAGCTGGTTATCAGCATATCCTTCAACTTTTGCCATGAGGTAATTGTCCCTGGCCTAAGGGAAGAGTACCAAGTTTGTGCAACGCTCCTGACAGCCATGACGAAGGACTTTGCCATGACCGCCGTGTTGCCACCGTACGAAGATATAGTTGCCTCATAGCTCATCAAGAATTGTTTCGGGTCTGAATGACCGTCGTACATGGGGAGCTGAGGCGGCTTGTAAGACTGTGGCCAAGGAACAGCCTGTAGTTCTGTTGACAAGGGAGAAGCATTATCAAAAGCAAAATTTCCGTGATGGAAATCTTCATACCAATCATCCTCGTTGTAGAAACCCTCTTGATGAAGCTCTCTGGGGGGCCTTTGATTCTGGTCATCTTGAGTGAGATGTCGAAGCTCTTCAGAGGCTTCATCTATCTGCTTTTGAAGATCAGCTAGACGAGCCATCTTCTCCTTCTTCCGTTGAACCTGTTGATGGAGCATCTCCATTTTTTGTATTTCTTGGTCCAGGTCGTCTTCCGGAGGCGTCGGGCTGATGGCCTTCCTCTTCTGGCTTCGGGCCTCCCTAAGAGAGACGACATCCTGGTTGGGGTCGAGCGGCTGCAGAGTGGCAGCCCCTGTCGTTGAAGCTTTTTTCGGCGGCATGACGAAGGTGACGCTTGCCGAAAGTTTTCAGAACCCAAAAAGTGGAAGTGAGTTGACCGGAGGTGGGCGCCAATGTTGAGGGCTTGTTCTCAAATGCTATGAATCAAGAACAAGACAACACAAAAATGTTAAATATCGGACCTTCGCCCTTAAAAACGTTATATCCCTTCGGGTATAACGAATCTCGGACGAAGGTTGCGAAGAAAAGGACCTTCGTTAGGTTGACAAGTGATTATAATAGAGCAAATATACATAATGTGTGAGTGATAATACCAGTATTATCATCGATACATTTCCGCTATTAAGTTCATAAAAATGAATTACAAATGTACCTTCGGACTGATGAAAAGTAAAGACACAAAGACGATGCGAAAAAGCGTGTGCCAAGTCAGCATGAACAGTACGGGAGTACTGTTCACCTATTTATAGACATGGGTCGCAGCCCGTTAAAATTACATAGATGCCCTTTACATTCATCAATAACTACAGTAATTCTTTGAGGTCCAATTTGACTTTTCATCTTTAAGTCGGTTCTTCCTTTCTGTCGTTCTACCGAAGCCTTTCTGCATATAGCTTCGTGATCGCCTTATCCTTCGTCATGATCGTTTTTCATTCCAGTCAAGCTTCGTCTTAATCATTCGCAACCTGACTCCGAAGGTGCCTGTTCCGAAGGTGCCTGTTCACATATTACACTTGGAAAATATTATCAAATTATGTTTCTTGAGGACCTTCGGGAGCCGAAGGCCCCCAACAACAGGTGCTAACATAGGCAATTTTGATATCCCCTTTTGTTGGTGATCTCTCAGAAAGTGATGTCGGATGTCTATGTGCTTAGTGCGGCTGTGTTCAACGGGATTATCCGCCATGTAGATTGCACTCTCATTCTCACATAGGAGAGGGACTTTGCTCAATTTGTAGCCATAGTCCCTAAGAGTTTGCCTCATCCAGAGTAATTGTGCACAACAATGTCCTGCAGCAATATACTCAGCTCGGCGGTTGATAGTGCTACTGAATTTTGTTTCTTTGAAGCCCAAGACACCAGTGATCTCCCAAGAAACTGACAAGTCCCTGATGTACTCTTTCTATCAATTTTACATCCGGCATAATAGGCATCAGAATACCCGATTAGATCAAAGGTAGATCCTTGGGGTAACATAGCCCAAACTTAGGAGTGTAAACTAAGTATCTCATGATTCTTTTCACGGCCCTAAGGTGGATTTCCTTAGGATTGGCCTAGAACCTTGCACACATGCATACGGAAAGCATACTATCCAGTCGTGAAGCACATAAATAGTAAAGATCCTATCATCGACTGGTATACCTTTTGATATACAAACTTACCTCCTATGTTGAGGTCGAGATGCCCATTTATTCCCATGAGAGTCTTGATGGGTTTGGCATTCTTCATCCTAAACTTCTTGATAATATCTTGAATGTACTTTGTTTGGCAGATGAATGTGCCCTCTTGGGTTGCTTGATTTGGAATCCAAGGAAATACTTCAACTCCCCCATCATGGACATCTCAATTTCTGTATCATAATCCTACTAAACTCTTCACAAGATGACTTGTTAGTAGACCCAAAAATAATATCATCAACATAAATCTAGCATATAAACTAGTCTTTATCAATTGTTTTAGTGAAGAGAGTAGGTCAGCTTTTCCGACTTTAAAGCCATTAGTGATAACAAAGTCTCTTAGGTATTCATACCATGTACTTGGGGCTTGCTTGAGCCCATAAAGCGCCTTTGAGAGCTAATAAACATGTGTAGGATACTCACTATCTTTAAAGCTAGGAGGTTGCTGAACATATACCTCTTCCTTGATAGGGCCATTGAGGAAGGCACTTTTCATGTCCATTTGATACAACTTAAAGCCATGGTAAGTAGCATAGGCAAGTAATATTCGAATTGACTCAAGCCTAGCTACGAGTGCATAGGTTTCATCAAATCCAAACCTTCGACTTATGAATATCCTTTGGCAAAATCAG
>JAOPSE010000079.1:10710117-10772508 GCA_029449295.1 Zea luxurians | reverse complement strand
AGGCCTCCCAAGCGCATACAGGCTTGCGACGCCAAACGGCGTAGACTTAGAGCATTCCTGGAACATTGATAATCTGCGCAAATTTTTTGTTTGACTCATCAGGGCCAGCTCGCCCTTGTAATTTGCAAAAACAATTTTGTTCTGGCCCGCACTCTTTTCCTCCCGAGGGGTGAGGTTTTTAACGAGGCGGAGTCATGTAATATAAAGAAAAATCCCCCACAAAATCCACGTCGAAACAAGACCGCGCAGACGGTCTTCGACATTCGACTAATACAAAGTCACCGCGAGGTCTAGTGGCAGCTGCCCTCGCGTGCGACAAATCCGCGCAGAAGTCGCCTAAGGGTGCAGCCGGACTAGCACAACAAGTGCGAAAAATCGAAGTCTTCCATGAAGACTATCCATGCAGAAGTCGCCTAAGGGTGCAGCCGGACTAGCACAACAAGTGCGAAAAATCAAAGTCTTCCACGAAGACTATCCGCGCAGAAGTCGCCTAAGGGTGCAGCCGGACCAGCACAACAAGTGCGAAAAATCGAAGTCTTCACGAAGACTATCTGCGTAGAAGTCGCCTAAGGGTGCAGCCGGACTAGCACAACAAGTGCGAAAAATCGAAGTCTTCCACGAAGACTATCCGCGCAGAAGTCGCATAAGGGTGCAGCCGGACTAGCACAACAAGTGCGAAAAATCGAAGTCTTCCACGAAGACTATCCACGCAGAAGTCGCCTAAGGGTGCAGCCGGACTAGCACAATAAGTGCGAAAAATCCTAGTTTTCCGCGAAGACTATCCCTGCAGAAGTCGCCTCAGGGTGCAGCAGGGACAACGCAACAAGTGCGACGAATCAACTAAACGGTACAGCCGAACGAAGCCTAACGAGTGCAAAAACGGCTACACCAAACTGTCCGCACAAAGACCGACTACACTCGCACCAGACCAACATAACAAATACACCAGACCAAGCACGTAACGCCCTCGAGAACATAGCCGAGTGTGCGAAGGCACAAACCTCATCATACAAGCCATTACACATGTACAAGCGAGGGCATCACACTCTACATCGGCTCAACCTTCGGAATAATTCCCATCTCCCTATAGTTAAATAACATTATCCTAAGCTCCTCACCCGCAAAAAGACTTCGCAACTCCCCCTCACCTGCACTCACAGCGGCCAGCAAGGACAACAGTTCCTGCCTGCCAGCCCCACTCACACGAAGCGACCGAACGTCCGCCCCACTCACTCTACGCTTCGCAACCGCCCTTCGCCGCCTATGCCCAGTACTCGGACCAGGCATAGCTTCAGCATCCGCAGCTTGCGGCGAAGCCTCCACCGCTGCCACATCTAAGGCCGCAAAGTAGTCCAAGTCCTCATTCGACGACTCCTCAGTCCACTCAACCGAGCTCCCAGAGTCACCAAAATCAGAAAACTTAGATGCAGACCCGTCCGATTTATTCCCATCATCCACAGTCGAAGCCGCCAAAAAATTAGTAGTAGTGGTTGTGTGCGCAGGCCCAAAATCTTGAACCTGCGCAGCAACCAAGGTTCAGCAACAATATCCAAAATTTCCTAACTACCCACACCCACTAGGCCACCTGCGAAGACCCAGCCGTCGCGGGAGCCTCCGCCGCCGCCTCCGCCGCCACCGTCACAGGATCCTCAGCCCTCGGCGCGGCAGTTGGCGGCGGGCCTCCGCCGGCCGCAGCGGCTGCAGGGGCATCAGGAACGCCTCGGCGGCCTCCGGGGGCGGGCCTCCGCCGGCCGCAGCGGCTGCGGGGGCATCAGGAGCGCCTTCGGCGGTTTTCGGGGGCAGCTCCAGGGCGGCCTCGGACACAGCCGCCGCCGGGTTTGACTCCGGGTCAGGCAGCGCGCTGTTCAAAGCCCCGAAATCATCCACCCTCTCGCCACACGCCGCCTGAGACACAGCACACAAATTCAGCAAACCCATACATAGCCCACATTCAACAAACACCAAACAAAAGCCAAACACTACCTGACCCCTCGCCGTCTCGGCCTGCTCCCTGACCACCTCGCGACCGTGGGGGCCCCACATCCGGTCGTAGAGGGCTCCGGCGGATTCCTTCACTATAGGGTCCTCAACCTTGTAGATATCACGCTCAAAATCCTCATCAGCTTGGTCGAAGACCTCATAGTGTCGGCACCCTTCGCGAGAGAGCGCGTTCATCGCCCCCTCGCAGGTGACCAGGGAGGCATAAGACATAAACCCCTCCACGATGGTGGGGAGCGCCTGCAGCTCCTCCTGTACCCACTCAAGGCAGCGAAGTCCGGGCTCTCGGTCCGGCACTTCAAATTCAGCGGTCCGCACGCCCAGCTCATGGTATGAATCCATAAGCTGTTTGTGTGTCCGCTCAGCCTCCGTGCGCGTCGAGGGCTCGACCCTCTCCACACGGCTCTGTAGAGCGCTGAGCCGCTCCTCCAACTGCTCGGCGCACTGCCTGGCAAGACTGCCCTCCACCCGCGCCAAATTGGCCTCCGCCTGTGCAGCCTGCGCCTTGGCGAGGGCCTCATTAGCCTCCTTCCTCTCCTCTGCTAGTTGGCGCCGGAGGTCAGCCTTCTCACCCTCCAGCACAGCCACCTTGTCCGCCAGCTTGCGGCACTTACTGTCGGCGGCCGACTTTTCCCGGACGGCGTCAGCATGTTGCGTCCGAAGTCTCTCAACTTTGGCAGACACAACTGCCGTCAGGGCCCCCGACATCGCGCGGTCTGTGAAGTCAGCCGCCTGCAAGACACACATAATACCACAGCCCCGGCGAAGCCGGTTAAAAAAAACCGAAATCTAGCTCAACGTACGTACCTGACTTAGCGCCTCCTTCATCTCCTTCAGCCGGCGGGACACAGCACTCGCCTCGTCCCTGACAGCAGTGAGTGTCGGCATCTCGCCGCCGGCACTAAGAGCACCGCCCTTCGCCCTTGGCACCACGGCAGCCGCCGTGGTCGCCACGGCAGGCGGAACAACAACAAATTGGCCTTCGTCCGACCCTGCGACGTATCAACAAATTATATATATATAAAAAAAATCGAGCCAACGGCTTACCAACAAGATAGTCGTCCACACTAATGTCGGTGGCGAAGTCGGCGACGCGCTTGCCCGGCGGCGGCAACTCTCGGGCCGCCTTCGCAGCCTCCGGCACCCCGCTGGGCACAAGGGCGGCCTTCACAGACTTGGAACCACCGGCGGCAGCCGCCTTCGCAGCCTCCAGCGCCCTGCTGGATGCAGGGACGGCCGACTTCGCCACCAGTGGCGGCCGGCCTCCACCGGGGGCAGTAGCCTTCGCAGCCCCCCTACCTCTTCGGCCTGGCTTCATGAAGCCTGACGACCGCCTGGCGCTTCTATGCAGCTCCCTGGCGATCCTTGTCCATCACTGCCGACACAACAGCAGCAATATTCCGCCCGTAAGGAAACACTTTCCAATCACGAACCATGCGAGATGTAAAAAAGTCTTCACCGGCCGCGCGGGGGACAGGAACATTCTTAGGCCACCAACCCCTGGTAACCCTCAGCATCCGCGCCGAAGACTCCCGGAGCTCGGGCGAAGACATCCTTCCCCCCGGGGCCACGCATGTCCTCATCAATTCTCTAGCAAAACCATCAGAAACCCCAAGTCCTCCCATAGCAGTACCTAGTTTCCTCTTCTTAGAGGACGGGGCGGCCGCCGGCGCGGGGTCGTCTCCAGACTCTACCACCGGTTTCTTCCGCGACGATCCACATCGTCTTGGCCGGGATAACCGCCATACGGCAGACGATTCAACTCAAAAACCCTGTTCAAGCGGTCATTCGACCCGCGAATATCCCAGCTACGCTGGCCCTCTGTCCTCGGCATGTACCGACCAACGATCCGCACCGCCCCATCCTCCGCCTCACGCACAAAGGCGGCCGGATCGCGGCTATGCAGATCAAGCGCGAAGGCAGGACTTCGCACCAACTTCCCACCATGGGAAGGCATCTGGCGAGGGCACACTTCGCCCAATGCCCAGCCATGCGCCAAAGGCCATACCCCGTACGCCACAAATTCCTCAACCAAATCGCGCCCGCTGCTCAGGCCGGCGGCGCACCGAAGGGCCCCTTCGTCCGCATCCTCCTCTGCCACTTCAAAAGGCGGGTATGCTGAGTAAAAATGCGAGCACATTTCGGACACGGGGAGCCCCGGATGGTCTTCGACTGTACCCTCCGCGACGTAGAACCAAAACTCATGCCAATTGCCCCACTTGTTGCGGGCGCAAGGAACCAACTCGACTACCTCCATC
Organism: Zea luxurians; assembly: GCA_029449295.1. Classification (NCBI taxonomy): domain Eukaryota; kingdom Viridiplantae; phylum Streptophyta; class Magnoliopsida; order Poales; family Poaceae; genus Zea; species Zea luxurians. The sequence goes on along the minus strand of JAOPSE010000079.1, from coordinate 10,768,252 downwards.
GTGGTCTTGCCGGTCTTCGGCGTAAATGTACAGGACCCAAACTGGGCAACTTCATCTCCAATCATCCTCTTCTACCAGTGCAGGCAATAGTACTTCGCGAAGACATCGACTGATGGCTGTCCGCCGTACGAAGTCGTCGCCCAGACATACTTCGACAGAGCCACCACGGCATTCGGAGTCAGCTGATGGATCAGAACGTTAAATCTGTGCAGGACTTCTCCAACAAATCGGTGCGCAGGCAGGCGGAGACCAGCGGCGAAGAACGCCTCGAACACAACCAACTCGCCTTCTGGCTCGGGGACTTCCTCTGTCCCCGGGACACGAGCGACTCCGCCGCCAAAGTAACCCAGCCGCTGCATATCTTGCACGCGGACCGATGACATCCGCGACACACCAAAATCCACCGTATCGCCGGCGCGCAACTCCTCCGCCGCCACAGTACTCAGCGTTTCCTCAGACGACGCGTCGGCCGGTGGCGTAGCGGCAGCAGAAGAAGAAGAGGTCGGCATCGCTACGTACCGTCGGCGGCGGCGGGCGGTCTGCTTCACTCGAGCCAGATCTCCGGCGAAACAAGAGCAAGGAGGGCAGACGAGCAGCAAGACGGTGGAAAAGGCGGCTAGGGTTTTCACGGAGCGCGGAAAGATAAGGTTCAAAACACGCCGCCCCCCGCCCCCTTTTATACACAGGGCACGGCGCTTCGGGAAACCCGCAGTCCAACAGTACGGTGTCAATCAACGGTCATGTCAAAAACCCCGCGGAACCACTTCGAGCGAGGCAGCGTCTCCGCCATCTAGTGACGTCTTTGGCACCAGATGACTTAGTCGAACTGGTCCCTCGGAGGGCAAATGTTGGGGCGAAGGCGAAGACGCCACCCTTTGCTCGAGGCCTTCGCCATAGTCGTTGGTCCAACGGAGACAAGACAACGGGCAGGGGACACCCTTCGCCCCATACGACATCGGACGAAGACCTGTGACGAGGTCATCCCACCGTGCGGCCTCGTCCAGCATGGGGGCCCACGTGTGATCCGGCCCATTGTAACGGGCCCTGCGTGGTCGCTGTGTGTTACGGGCCTAATTTGTAAAGGCATCCCTGTAATTACAGTCTGTAATCCCGCTTTATGGGAATATTCTGGGGATAACCTAGGTGTCTGAGGGCACATGCGTCCTAAACACAAGACGCTGGGCACTCAGGTACCTATAAATACCCCCGCACAGTGCCCTTGAGAGGCTGGATGAACAGAGCTTTTGCCATCACGTGCTGAAACCCTATTTGCGCTATTACACCCCCCCCATTGAATCAACTTGCGCCTGTGAGCAAGTTCCAACACCGCTCATTGAGAGCACCTAGGGGGGTGAATAGGTGATCCTGTAAAATCAAACACTAAATAGCCAATACTTGGTTATGAAATGTTAGTGTGATTAAAACCAAGTTGCTAGAGTGTGAACTTCAGAAGAAAGCCAATCACAAAATAAGATGGACACAAGACACAGTGATTTATCCCGTGGTTCGGCCAATGCCTACTTCCACATTGTGGTGACCTCCTTCGGTCAAGGATTGCACTCAATCCCTCTCAAGTGATCCATTGATCAACTTTGAGTACCACGGCTATCTTCCTTATAGTCTTTCTCCCGTTTGCGAGGAATCTCCATAGATTGGAGTCTCTCGCCCTTACAATTTTATCACAAGAGAAGCACAATAGTAAGTGAGAGAGAGAGAGTAACACACGCAAGACTCAAATCCATAGCACACACACGCACACAAGCCAAGACTTGAGCTCGAAACACAGCACAGAGAGTTCACAACTCAAACGGAGCTCAAATCACTAACACAATCGATCAAATGCGTGGAGGCAGAGTCTAGGAGTCTTAGGATGTTTCTTGAATGCTTGGTGTACTGCTCCATGCGCCTAAGTGTCCCTTTTATAGCTCCAAGGCAGCTAGGAGCCGTTGGAGATCAACTTGGAAGGCAAATCCTGCCTTCTGTCGAGTGGTGCTCCGGACAGTCCAGTGCACCATCGGACAGGTACTGTAGCATTCTGGTGCACGATCTCCTTCCTTATCTGACGCATCCGACCGTTGGGCCGGCTGTCCCGTTGGCGCACCGGACACTGTCCCGTGCAGACGGACAGTCCGGTGTGCCCAACCGACCGTTGGCGCGGGCCATGTGTCACTCGCTGATTCTGCTGCCGACCGTTGGCTCGGGTGGCTCTGACTCACCGGACAGTCTGGTGCTCCACCGGACAGTCCGGTGATTTTTAGCCACGACGCTTTCTAGTTTTCCCGAGAGCGACGAGTTCGTCGCTGAAGGACTTGGACGCGGGCGCTGAAGACTCACCAGACAGTCCGGTGCACCACCGGATGGTCCGGTGATTTTTAGCCACTTCGCCGCGCTGAATCCGGTGCACCACCGGACAGTCCAGTGTGCCAGGCTGGTGCTGGTTTTGGCTGTACTTAGCCAACTCTTCTCTAATTCAAATCTTCTTTTCTTGGCACTGTTTCTAGCACTTAGATAAACATGTTAGTATTCAAAAATGATTTACTATGTCCAAACATACCTTGTTATTGAAAGGGAAATGTGCCCTTGGGCCATTTCTAAGTATTTTGGTGATTTAGTGTCCAACACAAGTACCTAAGTGTAAAAAGGTGGACAAAGTACAAATCAAGAATTAAGGTATGTTTCTCAGACTTAGTACATTGTTTTATGGACTAATGTATTGTGTCTAAGTGCTGGAAACAAGAAAAATCCAATTGGAAATGTCTTGGCTCGAGCAGCCAAGAATCTGCTGAGTCTGCAAGCACCGGACTGTCCGGTGGTGCACCGGACAGTGTCCGGTGCGCCAGGCTGGCTCGAGCGAAGTGGTCGCTCTCGGGAATTCACCGGCGACGTACGGCTAAAATTCACCGGACTGTCCGGTGTGCACCGGACTGTCCGGTGAGCCAACGGTCGACCGGGCCAACGGTCGGCCGCGCAATCTGCGCGGGACACGTGGCCGAGCCAACGGCTAGAAGACGGCACCAGACTGTCCGGTGTGCACCGGACATGTCCGGTGCGCCAACGGCTCCAGGTCTGCCAACGGTCGGCTTCGCTATTTAAGGAAGGAAATCGGGCACCGGACAGTGTCCGGTGTGCACCGGACTGTCCGGTGCCCCCGATGACAGAAGGCAAGAATGGCTTTCCAAACTTGTGCTCAACGGCTCCTAGCTGCCTTGGGGCTATAAAAGGGACCCTAGGCGCATGGAGGAGTACACCCAAGCATCCTTTGAGCATCATTGATCACCCACACTTCATTCTCGCGCACTTGTTTGACATTTTAGTGATTTGAGCTCCGTTCTAGTGTGTTAGTCTCGTGAGCTCAAGTCTGGGTTTTGCGTGTGCGTATTCGCTGTGATCTTTGTGTCGTGTGTGAGTTGCTAATCCCTCCCTTGCTCTGTGATTCTTCGTGAACATCTTGTGTAAGGGCGAGAGGCTCCAAGCTGTGGAGATTCCTCGCAAACGGGATTAAGAGAAGCAAAGCAACACCGTGGTATTCAAGTTGGTCTTTGGACCGCTTGAGAGGGGTTGATTGCAACCCTCGTCCGTTGGGACGCCACAACGTGGAGTAGGCAAGCGTTGGTCTTGGCCGAACCACGGGATAACCACTGTGCCATCTCTGTGATTGATATCTCTTGGTTATTATGTTGTGTTGAGATCCTTCTCTAGCCACTTGGCAAATTACTGTGCTAACAAGTAACCAAGTTTTGTGGCTTAAGTTTTTGAAGTGTTACAGGATCACCTATTCACCCCCCCCCCCCTCTAGGTGCTCTCAATTGGTATCAGAGCCGTTCTCTTCAAGAAAGGGACTAACCGCCTGAAGAGATGGATCCTAAAGGCAAGGGGATGGTGATCAACGACAAGGAGAAGGAGTCCTTCATCAATGAGCCCAATGATGACAGGCCCACCGACTCAGGCTTGGGCCACAAAAGAAAAGAGGAGGAAGAAGAAGACAAGGCGCATCAAGGAAATTGTCTACTACGACAGCGACGAATCTTCCTCCTCCCAAAAGGACGACGACGACTACGATAGACGAAAGACGGTCAACTCAAACTTTTCTTTCGATTATTCGCGCATCCCGCATAGTTCAAATGCTCAATTGCTCCCCATTCCACTTGGCAAGCCCTCACTTTGATGGAGAGGATTACGGATTTTGGAGCCACAAAATGCGTACTCACCTGTTTTCTCCATCCAAGCATTTAGGAGATTGTGGAAAGTGGAATGAAATTTGATAGCTCGGATAGCCCTGTGTTTATTAATGAACAGATTCATAAAAATGCAAGCTACTACTGTGTTGCTAGCCTCTTTGTGCAGGGACGAGTATCACAAGGTGAGCGGCTTGGACAATGCCAAGCAGATCTGGGACACCCTCAAGATCTCTCATGAGGGAAACGACGTCACCTTGCTCACCAAAATGGAGTTGGTGGAGGGCGAGCTTGGACGGTTCGCGATGATAAGGGGCGAGGAGCCGACACAAACATACAACCGGCTCAAGACCCTTATCAACAAAATAAGGAGCTACGGGAGCACGCGATGGACGGACCACGACGTCATCCGCCTAATGCTAAGGTCATTTACCGTTTGATCCTCATTTGGTGAACAATATACGTGAAAATCCCAAGTACACCAAGATGTCGCCCGAAGAAATTCTTGGGAAGTTCGTAAGCGGGCGAATGATGATCAAGGAGGCAAGATACGTGGACGACGCGTTGAACGGTCCTAGTCATGAGCCTCAACCCATTGCTCTCAAGGCAACAAGGAGCAAGGAGGCGCTACCAAGCAAGGTGGCGCAAGTTGAGGCGGCCGGACTCAATGATGAGGAGATGGCCCTCATCATTAAGCGCTTCAAGACGGCGCTTAAAAGTCGCAAGGGGCAGCCAAGCAAGACCAAAGCCAAGGGGAAGCGCTCATGCTTCAAATACGGTAAGCTTGGTCATTTTATTGCTAACTGACCAAGGGAACAAGAGGGAGAAAAAGAAGCATTACAAGAAGGCCAAGGGCGAGGCACATATCGGAAAGGAGTGGGATTCGGATTGTTCCTCCTCCGACTCTGACAATGAAGGACTCGCCGCCACCGCCTTCAACAAGTCATCCCTCTTCCCCAACGAGCGTCACACTTGCCTCATGGCAAGAGAGAAGAAAGTAAGCACTCATACTAGTACTTATGCTTCTTCGAGTGAAGATGAGTCTAGTGATGATGATATAGATTACTCATGCTTATTCAAGGGATTAGATAGAACCAAGGTAGACAAAATTAATGAATTAATTGATGCCTTAAATGACAAGAATATGCTTTTAGAAAAACAAGAGGATTTGTTGTATGAAGAACATGATAAATTTGTAGAAGCACAGAAATCTCTTGCTCTAGAAATTAAGAGGAATGAAATGCTCTCTAGTGAATTATCTTCTTGTCATGAAACTTGCTAAGTTAAAAAGTTTTAATGATGATTTAAATGCTAAATTAGAAGTAGCTAGTAAATCTAATTCTTGTGTAGAAATTGTTGAAACTTGTAATAGGTGTAAAGATTTTGACATTGATGCTTGTAGTGATCATTTAGTTTCAATTTCCAAATTAAATGATGAATTAGCTAGTCTTAATGCCCAACTTAAGACTAGCAAGAATGAATTTGACAAGCTAAAATTTGCAAGGGATGCCTACACGATTGGTAGACACCCCTCAATTAAGGATGGACTTGGCTACAAGAGGGAAGCCAAGAACTTGACAAGCCATAAGGCTCCCATCTCCGCCAAGGAGAAAGGGAAGGCCCCTATGGCTAGTAGTATGCAAAAGAACCATGCCTTTATGTACTATGATAGAAGACAACCTAGAAATGCTTATAGGAGTTGTAATGTATATAATGCCTTTGATTCTCATGCCATGGTTGCTTCTAGTTCTTCATATGTGCATGATAGAAATGTTGGTAGGAGAAATGTTATTCATAATATGCCTAAGAAAAATGTCGTAAATGCTCCTAGGAAGTTAATGAACCTTCTACAATATATCATGCTTTAAATGCTTCTTTTGCTATTTGTAGAAAGGATAGGAAAATAGTTGCTAGAAAATTAGGGGCAAGATGCAAGGGAGACAAAACTTGCATTTGGGTCCCTAAGGATATTTGTGCTAACCTTGCAGGACCCAACATGAGTTGGGTACCTAAGACCCAAGCCTAAATTTGCCTTGCAGTTTATGCATCCGGGGGTTCAAGCTGGATTATTGACAGCGGATGCACAAACCATATGACAGGGGAGAAGAAGATGTTCACCTCCTACGTCAAGAATAAAGATTCCCAAGATTCAATAATATTCGGTGATGGGAATCAAGGCAAGGTAAAAGGGTTAGGTAAAATTGCAATCTCAAATGAGCACTCTATCTCTAATGTGTTTAGTAGAGTCTCTTGGATAATTTGCTATCTGTTAGTCAATTATGCAATATGGGATATAACTGTTTGTTTACAATGTAGATGTGTGTCTTTAGAAGATGTGATGGTTCACTAGCTTTTAAGGGTGTACTAGACGGCAAGCTTTACTTAGTTGATTTTGCAAAAGAAGAGGCCGGTCTAGATGCATGCTTAATGGCTAAGACTTGCATGGGCTGGCTGTGGCATCGCCGCTTAGCACATGTGGGGATGAAGAACCTCCACAAGCTTCTAAAGGGAGAACACGTGATAGGTCTAACCAATGTTCATTTCGAAAAAGATAGACCTTGTGCAGCTTGTTAAGCAGGGAAACAGGTGGGAGGCTCTCATCACACCAAAAATGTGATGACAACATCAAGACCCCTGGAGCTGCTACATATGGACCTCTTCGGACCCGTCGCGTATCTGAGCATAGGAGGAAGTAAGTATGGTCTAGTTATCGTTGATGACTTTTCCCGCTTCACTTGGGTGTTCTTTTTGCAGGATAAGTCTGAAACCCAAGGGACCCTCAAGCGCTTCCTAAGGAGAGCTCAAAATGAGTTTGAGCTCAAGGTGAAGAAGATAAGGAGACAAACGGGTCCGAATTCAAGAACCTTCAAGTGGGGAGTTTCTTGAGGAGGAGGGGATCAAGCACGAGTTCTCCGCTCCCTACACACCTCAGCAAAATGGTGTAGAGAGGAAGAACAGGACGCTCATAGATATGGCGAGGACTATGCTTGGAGAATTCAAGACCCCCGAGTGCTTTTGGTCGGAAGCCGTGAACACGGCTTGCCACGCCATCAACAGGGTCTACCTTCACCGCCTCCTCAAGAAGACGTCGTACGAGCTGCTAACCGGTAACAAACCTAATGTATCGTATTTTCGTGTTTTTGGGAGTAAATGCTACATTCTAGTGAAGAAGGGTAGGAATTCCAAATTTGCTCCCAAAGCCGTAGAAGGTTTTTATTAGGTTATGATTCAAATACAAAGGCGTATAGGGTCTTCAACAAATCATCGGGTTTGGTTGAAGTCTCTAGCGACGTTGTATTTGATGAGACTAATGGCTCTCCAAGAGAGCAAGTTGTTGATCTTGATGATGTAGATGAAGAAGACGTTCCAACGGTCGCGATACGCACCATGGCGATTGGAGATGTACGGCCTCAGGAACATTTGGAGCAAGATCAACCGTCTTCCTCAACTATGGTGCATCCCCCAACTCAAGATGACGAACAGGTACCTCAAGTGGAGGCACATGATCAAGGGGGAGCACAGGATGTTCAAGAGGAAGAAGCACCTCAGGCACCTCCAACCCAAGTTCGAGCGACGATTCAAAGGGATCATCCCGTCGACCAGATATTGGGTGATATTAGCAAGGGAGTAACTACTCGCTCAAGATTAGTTAATTTTTGTGAGCATTACTCTTTTGTCTCTTCTATTGAGCCTTTCAGGGTAGAAGAGGCCTTGCTAGATCCGGACTAGGTGTTGGCCATGCAGGAGGAACTCAACAACTTCAAGCGCAACGAAGTTTGGACACTGGTGCCTCGTCCCAAGCAATGTTGTGGGAACCAAGTGGGTGTTCCGCAACAAACAGGACGAGCACGGGGTGGTGACGAGGAACAAGGCTCGACTTGTGGCAAAAGGTTATGCCCAAGTCGCAGGTTTGGACTTTGAGGAGACTTTTGCTCCTGTGGCTAGGCTAGAATCAATTCGTATCTTGCTAGCATATGCCGCTCACCATTCCTTCAGGTTGTATCAAATGGATGTGAAGAGCGCTTTCCTCAACGGGCCGATCAAGGAGGAGGTGTACGTGGAGCAGCCCCCTGGCTTCGAGGATGAACGGTACCCTGACCACGTGTGTAAGCTCTCTAAGGCGCTCTATGGACTTAAGCAAGCCCCAAGAGCATGGTATGAATGCCTTAGAGACTTTTTAATTGCTAATGCTTTCAAGGTTGGGAAAGCCGATCCAACTCTTTTTACTAAGACTTGCGATGGTGATCTTTTGTGTGCCAAATTTATGTCGACGACATAATATTTGGTTCTACTAACCAAAAGTCTTGTGAAGAGTTTAGCAGGGTGATGACGCAGAAATTCGAGATGTCGATGATGGGCGAGTTGACCTACTTCCTTGGGTTCCAAGTGAAGCAACTCAAGGACGGCACCTTCATCTCCCAAACGAAGTACACACAAGATTTGCTAAAGAGGTTTGGGATGAAGGACGCCAAGCCCGCAAAGACGCCGATGGGAACCGACGGACACACCGACCTCAAAAAAGGAGGTAAGTCTGTTGATCAAAAAGCATACCGGTCCATGATAGGTTCTTTGCTTTATTTATGTGCTAGTAGACCGGATATTATGCTTAGCGTATGCATGTGTGCTAGATTTCAATCCGATCCGAAGGAATGTCACTTAGTGGCTGTGAAGCGAATTCTTCGATATTTAGTCGCTACGCCTTGCTTCGGGATCTGGTATCCAAAGGGGTCTAACTTTGACTTGATTGGGTACTCAGATTCCGACTATGCTGGATGTAAGGTCGATAGGAAGAGTACATCGGGGACGTGCCAATTCTTAGGAAGGTCTCTGGTGTCATGGAACTCTAAGAAACAAACCTCCGTTGCCCTATCCACCGCTGAGGCCGAGTACGTTGCCGCAGGACAGTGTTGTGCGCAACTACTTTGGATGAGGCAAACCCTCAGGGACTTTGGCTACAATCTGAGCAAAGTCCCACTCCTATGTGATAATGAGAGTGCTATCCGAATAGCGGAAAATCCTGTTGAGCACAGCCGCACAAAGCACATTGACATCCGGCATCACTTTTTGAGAGACCACCAGCAAAAGGGGGATATCGAAGTGTTTCATGTTAGCACCGAGAATCAGCTAGCCGATATCTTTACTAAGCCTCTAGATGAGAAGACCTTTTGCAGGCTGCGTAGTGAGCTCAATATCTTAGATTCGCGGAACTTGGATTGAAATGTAGCATACATGTGTTTATGCTTTTGATTATGTTCATTCTGCATATTGTTGCTTATTGTGGTGCTCAAGTTGTACAAACACTCCCTGGACCTCACAAGTCCTGTTTGCAAGTGATGCACATATTTAGGGGGAGCTGTGCTACAACTTGACCCTTTGTGGCTAACCATGTACTTGAGTTTGGTTGTTTTAGTCTCCAAGGAAAATTGAAAGGGAAAGGTGGACTTGGACCATGCGAGACTTCCACTGCACTCCGATGAAAAGAGTAACTCTTCCAAGTTCATCGTTATACTCTTATTGCCTATTTGCTCTTAGTTGAAGATTTTGGTGAGGCAATGGGGTTAAAGGGCCAAGATTGATCCCGTTTTGGTGTTTGATGCCAAAGGGGGAGAAAATAAAGGCCAAAGCGATAAATGGATCAGCTACCACTTGAGAGATTTTGAAAATAGTAGAATAGAGCTTTTGGTTTGTCAAAACTCTTTTGTTGTCTCTCTTGCAAAAGTTGGCTTCTTGTGGGGAGAAGTATTGATTATGGGAAAAAGGGGGAGTTTTTGAAATCTTAAATCAATTTCTCTTAGAATGACTCTCTTTATGTCTTAACATGTGTGTTTGACTTAGAGATAGAAATTTGAGTTTGATTTGCAAAAACAAACCAAGTGGTGGCATAGAGTGATATGTCAAAATTGAATCAAAACAATTTTGAGTTCTTATTTGATTTGATTTTGTACTTGTTCTACTTGCTTTATGTTGTGTTGGCATAAATCACCAAAAAGGGGGAGATTGAAAGGGAAATGTGCCCTTGGGCCATTTCTAAGTATTTTGGTTTAGTGTCCAACACAAGTACCTAAGTGTAAAAAGGTGGACAAAGTACAAATCAAGAATTAAGGTATGTTTCTCAGACTTAGTACATTGTTTTATGGACTAATGTATTGTGTCTAAGTGCTGGAAACAGGAAAAATCCAATTGGAAATGTCTTGGCTCGAGCAGCCAAGAATCTGCTGAGTCTGCAAGCACCGGACACTGTCCGGTGGTGCACCGGACAGTGTCCGGTGCGCCAGGCTAGCTCGAGCGAAGTGGCCGCTCTCGGGAATTCACCGGCGACGTACGGCTAAAATTCACCGGACTGTCCGGTGTGCACCGGACTGTCCGGTGAGCCAACGGTCGACCGGGCCAACGGTCGGCCGCGCAATCTGCGCGGGACACGTGGCCGAGCCAACGGCTAGAAGACGGCACCGGACTGTCCGGTGTGCACCGGACATGTCCGGTGCGCCAACGGCTCCAGGTCTGCCAACGGTCGGCTTCGCTATTTAAGGAAGGAAATCGGGCACCGGACAGTGTCCGGTGTGCACCGGACTGTCCGGTGCCCCCGATGACAGAAGGCAAGAATGGCTTTCCAATCTTGTGCTCAATGGCTCCTAGCTGCCTTGGGGCTATAAAAGGGACCCCTAGGCACATGGAGGAGTACACCCAAGCATCCTTTGAGCATCATTGATCACCCACACTTCATTCTCGCGCACTTGTTTGACATTTTAGTGATTTGAGCTCCGTCTAGTGTTAGTCTCGTGAGCTCAAGTCTGGGTTTTGCGTGTGCGTATTCGCTGTGATCTTTGTGTCGTGTGTGAGTTGCTAATCCCTCCCTTGCTCTGTGATTCTTCGTGAACATCTTGTGTAAGGGCGAGAGGCTCCAAGCTGTGGAGATTCCTCGCAAATGGGATTAAGAGAAGCAAAGCAACACCGTGGTATTCAAGTTGGTCTTTGGACCGCTTGAGAGGGGTTGATTGCAACCCTCGTCCGTTGGGGCGCCACAACGTGGAGTAGGCAAGCGTTGGTCTTGGCCGAACCACGGGATAACCACTGTGCCATCTCTGTGATTGATATCTTGGTTATTGTGTTGTGTGAGATCCTTCTCTAGCCACTTGGCAAATTACTGTGCTAACAAGTAACCAAGTTTTGTGGCTTAAGTTTTTGAAGTGTTACAGGATCACCTATTCACCCCCCCCCCTCTAGGTGCTCTCATCTTTGATTTGCACTTCTCACTCATTTAGCACATAAGAATTCAATCAATATGTGTTGGGCATCTAATCACCAAAACACTTATAGAAATGGCCCAAGGGCACATTTCCCTTTCAATCTCCCCCTTTTTGGTGATTTATGCCAACACATTTAAAAGCAACAACAGAAGTGCAACATCAATGCAAATTGAAGACCAAATTCTTTTTACTTAGTATTTGGCATATTTGGATCACTCTTTGCCACCACTTGGTTTGTTTTTGCAAATCAAATTCTTTTTCCTGTCTCTAAGTCAAAACACTTGTTTGGGCAAATAGAGATATATTCCAGGAGTGAAATTGATCAAGTGCCAAAAACCCCCCCTTTTCCCATAATCAAATTTCTCCCCATAAGAGACCAAATTTTGCAATAAGAGGATTTTGACAAAATACAAATTCTAACTCTTCTATTTTCAAAATTCACAAGTGGTTGGCTGATCCATTTTGCTTTGGCCTTAATTTCTCCCCTTGGCATTAAGCACCAAAACGGGACCATTTTTGGCCCTTTAACCCCATTGCCTCACCAAAGTGTCAAATAAGAGCAAAAAGGCAATGAGAGCATAAGTATGAACTTGGAATTAAATACACTAATACCGGAGTGCGGTGGAAGTCTTTTTGTCGTCCAAGTCCATTTTCCCTTTCAATGTTCCTTCAAGACTACTTCAAGTGTACTCAAACAAGCAAGTTAGTCTCAGAAAAGGTCAAGTTGTAGTTCATCTCCCCCTAAACATGTGCATCATTTGCACGTGGACTTGTGAGGTCCGAGGAGACTTGTACAACTTGAGCACCATAAATAGACAACAATTGATGTAAATGCTCAAAGTACTATGATCAAAGACATAGACTACATGTATGCTATAGATCAATCCAAGTTACGTGAATCTAAGACATTTAGCTCACTACGCAACCTGCAAAACCTTTTCTCATCTAAAGGCTTGGTGAAGTTATCGGCTAGCTGGTTCTCGGTGCTAATGTGATACACATCGATATCTCCCTTTTGCTGGTGGTCTCTCAGTAAGTGATGCCTGATGTCTATGTGCTTAGTGCGGTTGTGTTCAATAGGATTATCCGCCAAGCGAATTGCACTCTCATTGTCACATAGGAGTGGAACTTTGCTCAGATTGTAGCCAAAGTCCCAGAGGGTTTGCCTCATCCAAAGTAGTTGCGTGCAACACTGTCATGCGGCAACATACTCGGCCTCAGTGGTGGATAGGGCAACAGATGTTTGTTTCTTGGAACTCCAGGATAGTAAGGACCTTCCTAGAAATTGGCACATCCCTGATGTACTCTTCCTATCAACCTTGCACCCGACATAGTCGGAGTCTGAGTATCAAATTAAGTCAAAGGTGGACCCCTTTGGATACCAGATCCCGAAGCAAGGCGTAGAAACTAAATACCTAAGAATTCGCTTAACAGCCACAAGGTGACACTCCTTGGGGTCAGATTGAAATCTAGCACACATGCATACACTAAGCATAATGTCCGGTATACTAGCACAAAGATAAAGTAATGAACCTATCATTGACCAGTATGCCTTTTGATCAATGGACTTACCTCCTTTGTTGAGGTCGAGATGTCCATCAGTTCCCATCGGTGTATTCGCGGGCTTAGCGTCCTTCATTCCAAACCTCTTGAGAAGATCTTGAGTGTACTTCGTTTGGGAGATGAAGGTGCCATCCTTGAGTTGCTTCACATGGAATCCAAGGAAAGGTCAACTCGCCCATCATCGACATCTCGAACTTTTGCATCATTACCCTGCTAAACTCCTCACAAGACTTTTGATTAGTAGAACCAAATATTATGTCATCAACATAAATTTGGCAAACAAAAAGATCACCATTACAAGTCTTTGTGAAAAGAGTGGGATCGGCTTTCCCAACTTTGAAAGCATTAGAAATAAGAAAACCTCTAAGGCATTCATACCATGCTCTTGGGGCTTGCTTAAGTCCATAGAGCGTCTTAGAGAGCTTATACATGTGATCGGGATACCTGTCATCCTCAAAGCTAGGGGGTTGTTCCACGTATACCTCCTCCTTAATTGGCCCATTGAGGAAAGCGCTCTTCACATCCATTTGGAATAGCCTAAAAGAATGGTGAGCAGCATAGGCTAATAATATCTGAATTAACTCTAGCCTAGCAACAGGAGTAAAAGTCTTCTCAAAATCCAAACCTGCGACTTGGGCATAACCTTTTGCCACAAGTCGAGCCTTGTTTTTTGTCACCACTCCATGCTCGTCTTGTTTGTTGTGGAACACCCACTTGGTTCCCACAACGTTTTGCTTTGGACGTGGCACCAGGCTCCAGACTTCATTATGTTTGAAGTTGTTGAGCTCTTCCTGCATGGCCAACACTCAGTCCGGATCCTATAAGGCCTTTTCTACCCTGAAAGGCTCAATAGAAGAGACAAACGAGTAATGCTCATAAAAAATAGCTAATTGTGAGCGAGTAGTTACTCCCTTGCTGATGTCACCCAGAATCTGATCGACGGGGTGATGTCTTTAGATCGTCGCTCGGACTTGAGTTGGAGGGGCCCGTGGTGCTTCTTCCTCCATAACCTGTTCTTCCTGAGTTCCCCCTTGATCCTGCCCCTCTTCTTGAGGTACCTGTACATCGTCTTGAGTTGGGGGATACACCATTGTTGAGGAAGATGGCTGATCTTGTTCCTGTAGTTCTTGTGGTCGCACATCACCTATCGCCATCGTGCGCATTGTGGCCGTTGGAACTTCATCTTCATCTATATCATCGAGATCAACTTGCTCTCTTGGAGAGCCATTAGTCTCATCAAATACAACGTCGCTAGAGACTTCAACTAATCCTGATGATTTGTTGAAGACCCTATATGCCTTTGTATTTGAGTCATACCCTAATAAAAACCCTTCTACTGTCTTGGAAGCAAATTTTGAATGTCTACCTTTCTTCACAAGAATGTAGCATTTGCTCCCAAATACACAGAAATAGGAAACATTAGGTTTGTTGCCAGTTAGGAGTTCATAGGAAGTCTTCTTGAGGAGGCGGTGCAGATAGAGCCAGTTTATGGCATGGCAGGCTGTGTTCACAGCTTCCGACCAAAACCGCTCAGGCGTCTTGTACTCTCCAAGCATCGTTCTCGCCATGTCGATTAGTGTCCTGTTCTTCCTCTCTACCACACCATTTTGGTGTGGTTTATAGGGAGTAGAGAACTCGTGCTTGATGCCTTCCTCCTCAAGATACTGTTCAACTTGTAGATTCTTGAACTCGAACCTATTGTCTCTTCTTATCTTCTTCACCTTAAGCTCAAACTCATTTTGCTCTCCTTAGGAAACGCTTTAGGGTCCCTTGGGTTTGGGATTTGTCCTGTAAAAAGAACACCCAAGTGAAGTGGGAAAAATCATCAACTATTACAAGACCATACTTACTTCCCCCGATGCTTGGGTAGGCAACGGGTCCGAAGAGATCCATGTGAAGAAGCTCCAGTGGTCTTGATGTCGTCATCACATTCTTGCTGTGATGAGTGCTTCCACCTGTTTCCCTACCTGACATGCTGCACAAGGTCTGTCTTTCTCAAAACAGACATCGGTTAGTCCTAACACATGATCTCCCTTTAGAAGCTTATGAAGGTCTTCATCCCAACATGTGCTAGACGGCGATGCCAAAGCCAGCCATATTAGTCTTAGCTATTAAGCATGCATCTAGATCGGCATCTCTTTCGAAAAATCAACTAAGTAGAGCTTGTCGTCTAATACACCCTTAAAAGCTAATGAACCATCACTTCTTCTAAAGATAGATACATCAATATTGTGAATAAACAATTATAACCCATGTTACATAATTGACTCACAGATAAAAAATTATGTCCGAGCGATTCAACTAAAAACACATTAGAGATAGAATGCTCGGATGTGATGGCTATTTTCCCAACCCTTTGACCTTGCCTTGGTTCCCATCTCTAAAGATGATCGTATCCTACGAATCCTTGTTCTTGACGTAGGTGAACATCTTCTTCTCACCCGTCATGTGGTTTGTGCATCCGCTGTCGATAATCCAGCTTGAGCCCCCGGATGCATAAACCTGCAAGAAATTTAAGCTTGGGTTTTAGGTACCCAACTCTTGTTGGGTCCTGCAAGGTTAGTCACAATAGTTTTTGGAACCCATATGCAGGTTTTGTCTCCTTGCATTTGGATCCCATCTTCCTAGCAACTACTTTTTCATTTTACATGAAAGTACAAACGAGGATTGCAAGCATGATAAACAGTAGTAGGTCCATTGCAAACTTTCCTAGGAGCATGAGAAGTAGCATAATTTCTCTTAGGCCTACTTCTACCATGAACAAAAGCGGAACTAGATGCGAACATAGCATGAGAATTAAATGTAGCATCATGATAACCAAATGATCATAGTATCTTTCATTATGAGCACGATTTGAGAATTTCCTATCATAAATATAGGCATGGTTCTTTGAGAACTACTAGCCATTGGGGCCTTCCCTTTCTCCTTGTTGAGAGCAGAGGTCCTTTGGCTTGTTAAGTTCTTGGTTTCCTTTCGAAAACCAAGTCCATCCTTAATTGTGTGACACCCCAGTGTCACCTAGGGTTTCTCTTAAAATGCCAAACCAAGAACCATCATTTTATGTGAACCAAAGTAAGCATGAGCATCAAATTAACTTAAGAATAAATAATTCACCAAGCATATACTTAAAAGTATCATGATCACAACAAATGGGTCTTTCAAAAAGGTATTAATGTTGTAACCCTATAAACCCTAAGTGAGCCCATGAGCAAAATTCAAGAAAATAAGGAAAAGGGTATGAAAAATTTAAAATTTTGACTTGAGCCAATTATAAAAATTGAAGTATATTTAATAAACAACAAGAAAGGTTGAGAAAGCTTAGCCAAAATAACTCAATTAAAACCCCAAATCAAGCTTCTCATGTGGGGACTTAATGGGAATTCTGAATTTCAGAATTCTGAAATTCAGACCTTGAGCCAAGATCAGGGATGTTCACCTTGATCCCCAACTCGAATCCTAATGGCCCCATTGACAAAATTGTGTCTAACTAACCCCTCTGTCGTGTGCCAGAAGATGGCATTGGGACGCGAGCCCTAGACATGACAAAACCTTGGATTTGCCTCGGGTTTGGGCAGGGAGACAGACCGGATTTCCTGGCTCCATATCTCTGCAACCAGTAGGCAAAATCCTATGACCTCCACACAAGAATGGTAGCTTGTAGGGAGGAGAAGAGGTTTTGTGCACTGACCAAGGCGAGAGCAGGCTCGGATGAGCGACCACACGCCGCCAAACTTGGGCAGAACGCACGGGCACACGTGTTCGACCCCTGGTCGGCACGCCAGAGCTCGCCCAACCCGCGCGCGCTCGCCTCGGCGTCCGGTCAAAGTCCGCCGCGCGCCCACGCCCTCGGCCGTGCTCGCCGCGCCTATAAAGCCTTCCGGGGCGCACCTCACTTCGCCCCGCACTCACCCTCACCGGCCAGCCCCCTCTCCGGCAAGCTCAATTCCGCCCGCCATCGCCGCTAGAGCTTCGGCCACCGTGGCCAGCCCACTCCAGCCATCCTCAAGTCGAGCCAGTGCTTCGGCTAGCTCCGCCAGTAGCCCGTAAAGCTTGCCAAGCCCTCGGACCCGGCCGGACTTCACCGGAGGCCTGAGATCGACCTCACCGGACTTCGGTCTTCTGCTGCCGCGCGTGGACCGAGCTATCCAGTGAGTCTCCGACTGATTCCTTGCATCCATATCTTCTCTGGCATCATGTGAAGCCCTCTGACCCATCCAATTGGTCTATCTCTCCGTGACCAGGCCGGACCCCTCGCCGCTGACGAGCATCCCCGCCTGCGCGCGTGGACCGACCGACTCCGGCCATCTCCGACGGGGACCCGCACCTCGTTGTGATCCCGAGACCTCCCCTACGTCCTCGACCACTTCACCGGAGCAATCTCACCGCCGGTAAGCCCCTCCGCCCTTTCTTCCGCCGCGGTTACTGTTTCACATAGAAGAAGGACCTCGGGTTAGGATTTGTAGAACCCGGGGGGGTTCTGTAATGTCAGAGACTCATGTGAATAGTAGCTTAAGGACTGATTCACGAGGAAAACTTAAAAAACCCGCCACGGACCCCAGTGCAAAGTGGATTTCCATTAAACCAATTCTGTTATTCTTTTTAATTGACCAAAGGACTTAGAAAATCCATAACTTGATGAATTTTTCATAAAAAGTTGTCAAACTAATTTTGCTAGCTCCTGAATATTATGAACTATCATTTAAAAATGATAAACCCTATGCTTTCTGTTCAAAATTTCAGAGTTTAAAATTAAAAACTGATACCCACCAAACCATGTTTAATTAAGGAAAAATTAGTTTTTCTCCTGTGCTGAACTTAAGAAATTTGTAGGTATTCAAAGCTCATTTAGACATTGTCTAAAAATAGTAGGAACCCCAGTATTGAAAAATATGATATAGATATTCATTTAAAGCTATTTTGCCCAAAACTTAGGAAAAATCAGAAAGGCATTAGAAATTAAGGAACAGTGATTAGGATTATTTTTCCTAGTTTACTTATGTAACAGAGAACCTAGGAAAAATGCAGAGACCATTAATTTGGACCAGCTTTAAATTAAAAATGTTTTATTTGGCCTTATGTGGACTGAAAATCAATTACTAGAGTAGCAAAACTAGAACCAAAATGAGTAGTAAAAATCCAGTGGACTTACAACCACCAGAGCCCCACTACAAAAATAAAGAACACCTCAGTTCAACTTTTTAAGTAAGGAGAATAAATATAAAATGATAACGAGGTATTCTCCAAATAAATCATAAACAACCCCTAATAATATGATAATGGGCAACCAAAAATTAGCTAAGTCCATAATGAGATAAACCATCAGAGAAAAATGCAAACCCATGAAAAGGAAGCAAATTCTTATCTATTGCTACTGTTTTATGAGAAAGGACACTAAATTCAAATAATGCATACCCCTCTCCTTAAGCAAAAAGATGTCAAACTTCAAGATGATTGCTCTTGCACAAAACAATAGCTAAGAAAAATAAAAACTCTGTTGTTTGATATTTTTCAAATATAGTGGTAGTAGAAAGCACCTATTTGGCTAGAAACTTGAGAAAACCATAGTAAAATAACTAAAAGGTATTAATGGCTAGAAATTTGTATCAAGTCATGTTACAACCCTAAAAGCCAGCAAAAAATAAGTTTTATAGAACTACCCACTGTTAAATAATAGTTGTAGTTCAAAACACCCCTTCTGCCCTAGAATTTAATAATTTTGTCCAGAGAAAACTATTCACTTTCTGATCCCCAAATTTGAAACAGAGAAACATACACCAGTGCCAAGCCACTGTAATTTTTGCAGAATTTTTAGAATTTTATAGAAGCAACTTGTAGTTTAAACCTACTCCAAAACTTTTAAGAGAATAAAAGAAAGGGAAAGAAGAAATAAACCTCACCCCAATAAGCCTATCCTGAATACTTATCAATTCTCCCCAAGACTTAAAAGAATTCAGTGGAACCCCTAAAAGTAAAACCTACCACTTGCCTTAGCTAAAGTTTAACTTAATTTACCAAGTACCACCCAAGGGTCTTACATAGGTAAAGTTAACCTTGTTTAAATCAAGTGGATCATACACCGTCAAAAGTTATAATTTCTAAAAGTACATATCATATCATGCATGTATCTTACGCATTGCATTCATTAGATTGTAATCTTGCCGACGGAGAGTACGTGCTCATCCCCGAGCAAGGACCTGTCCAAGAGGAGGACCAGGAGCAGGCTTCAGAGGCTGCTATCGAGGATCTCCCTGCAGCCCCAGCAATTGAAGGCAAGCCCCGGTTTTATGCATAACCGTTTATATTCTATTTTACTACACTTAATGTTTGTAGGTTTGTACTGTGCACTTAAGTGTAGGAGTTGCTTGAAACCTCTAGTTGCATGAACTTAGGATTCCTTTTTGAGATGAATACTAGTATGCTAGGTCGAATAGCTGCTTTGCTAATCAGGATCTCGGTAGAAGTCGAGTGATTTTTCTAGCACTCGCGCGAGGTCAGGAATTGATTGTACTCACCTTGATAACGGGATATATGTTGGTCTATGGACTTGGATCCAGGGAGGATGTCTTGTCCATGAGACGGGAAAAGAATTAAGGATTAATGTGTGGATACCTGAGTCAAGCTTTTGAACGTACTAAGCACATGCCGGGAAATATGGTAACCGGTAAACCTAGTACCTGAGTGAAGCCGAGCGCGGACTTTATCCCTCATGCGACCTGAGACTGGGTCTCCCATGCTAGCTATGGTGGGTACAAGTGCGGTCACTGCACGGCGGCAGCCGGGGTCAGTGGAGCATTGTATGCCAAGGCGGTGAGGCCTGGACGCGAACGGGGAATCGATGGGGACGGTTGTCATGTGTGGGGTCGGAGTACCCTGACATGCCGTGTGTTTAGGTTTACCTTGCAAGGTTAAAACTCGATTCGAATCGTCTGCTTCTCGCAGCTAATGAGACTGCTTGATTCCTTATACTGCATCGAGTAAGAAGTGAAATGAGGTTACATGAGATAACTTGATGATTGATCTAATGCTTGTTACCATGTATGCTTAGAAGAAGTAAATCTAGCTAAGTAATGATGGTAGAATTTGAAAAGCTAAAAGTTGATTTAGAAACAGCTAGTGCTTTTTGGCAAACCAAACCCCTCAGCCAAACAGCTGCATAGTCTAGAGGTAGAGGAGTAGATTCCTCACACCGGGTAAGTCTAGCTGAGTATTAGTATACTCAGCCTTGCTTGTGGCACAATTTTTGCAGGTACCATTCAGGAAATGGTTGATGGTGTGACTTGGCCTACCACCCTGCCACCAGGTTGGACGGTCGAGTGGGATGTTGCTCCGACAGGAGAGGAGCACGAGGAGTAGTGGGCTAGGCCTTGCCCATTTCCTCAATACCGACGACATCGATTATCCGCTGCACTTTATTTTGTGAACTCTCATTAGCTACTCAAAAACTCCGATTTATGTAATAACTCAGTACTTAATTTATGGATTTCTGTTTTATTGTATTTCTTCTGTGACTCACCTTCGTGTGAGATTGTGGGATTTGATCCTGGTTAAGTGGCTCCATCAGACTAGATCTGAGGGACTGACGGGTTATTCCGATTTAAGTGTGTTACGGCCCCTGAGGCGTGACTTAGGCACTTAAGCTGGAATAATTCGGGTGGTTCCGCCACAAATTGAGGGGTGTCTACCAATAGTGTAGGCATCCCTAGCAAATTTTAATTTATCATAATCATCTTTGCAAGTCTTAAGTTGAGCATTAAGACTTGCAACCTTATTATTTAATTTAGCAATAGTGACAGCATGTTCATCAAAATTAACATCTTTACACCTATTGCAAATAACTACATGTTCTACACATGAACTAGTTGCATTTGCTTTCTCTAGTTTAGCATTTAATTCATCATTTAACTCCTTTAGACTAGAGATAGATTCATGACAAGCAGACAACTCAGAGGATAACATTTCATTTCTTTTAATTTCTAGAGCAAGAGATTTTGAACACTAACAAATTTATCATGTTCCTCATACAAGATATCTTCTTACTTCTCTAGCAATCTATCCTTTTCATTAAGGGCATCAATTAATTCATTTATTCTGTCTACTTTATTTCTATCTAATCCTTTAAACAAATCAGTATAGTCTACTTCATCATCAGATGACTCTTCATCACGAGAAGAAGTATACTTGGGAGTGTCCCGAATACGTACCTTCTTCTCCTTAGCCATAAGGCAAGTATGACGTTCGTTGGGGAAGAGCGAAGATTTGTCGAAGGCCGAGGCAGCCAGTCCTTCATCGTCGGAGTCAGATGAAGAGCAGTCAGAAATCCCCACCACGTGCCCCATCGCCTTCCTGTAATTTTTCTTCTTCTCTTTCTTCCCATGCTTTTCTTGTCCCTGGCCATTATCATTATTGGGGCCTTGAGCTATGAAATGACCAGTCTTACCGCATTTGAAGCAGGAGCACTTTCCCTTGTTTTGTTTTTGTTGGGGTACACCATGCGTCCTTTTAGCGCGGTCTTGAAGCGCTTGATGATGAGTGCCATCTCATCTTCATTGAGCCCGGCTGCCTCTACTTGTTCCACCTTGCTTGGTAGTGCCTCCCTGCTGCTAGTTGCTTTGAGAGCAATGGGCTGTGGCTCATAGACGGGCAGTGGTCCGTTCAAGGCATCGTCCATGTATCGAGCTTCTTTCACGATCATACGCCCACTCATGAATTTTCCGAGTATCTCCTCGGGCGTCATCTTGGTGAACCTGGGGTTTTCACGAATAAGATTCACAAGATGAGGGTCAATTACAGTAAATGACCTGAGCATGAGTCGGACGACGTCATGATCCGTCCATCTTGTGCTTCCATAGCTTTGGATTTTGTTGACCAGGGTTTTGAGCCTGTTGTAGGTCTATGTTGGCTCCTCTCCCCTGATCATCGCGAACCTCCCCAGCTCGCCTTCCACCAGTTCCATCTTGGTGATCAAAGTGGCGTCGTTACCCTCATGTGATATCTTGAGAGTATCCCAGATTTGCTTAGCATTGTCCAAGCCACTCACTTTATTGTACTCATCCATGCAAAGAGATGCTAGCAAAATAGTAGTAGCTTAGGCATTTTTATGAATTTGTTCATTTATAAACACAGGATTATCCGTACAATCAAAATGCATCCCATTTTCCACAATTTCCCAAATGCTAGGATGAAGAGAAAATAGGTGAGGTGACTACACATTTTATGACTCCAAAATGAGTAATCCTCTCCATAAGTGTGGGGGTTTTCCAAGAGGAATAGAAAGTAAATAGGCATTTGAATTATACGGAATACGGGTATAATTGAAAGGGAAATAGGGTCAAACCTTTCCTATATGAATTTTGGTGGTTGAATTGCCCAACACAAATTATTGGACTAACTAGTTTATTCTAGATTATGAGTTCTACAGGTGCCAAAGGTTCACAACAAACCAATACAATGTCAAAAGAAAGGGTTCAAAACAAAGGAGCAAAAGTATACCGAAGGCAACCCTGGTCTGGTGCACTGGACTGTCCGATGTGCCACCGGACAGTGTCCGGTGCACTAGGGAGGAACGACTCTGAACTTGCCAGCATCGGGAATTCGAGGAGCCGCTCCGCTATAATTCACCGGACTGTCCGGTGTAACACCGGACTGTCTGGTGTGCTAGCGGAGCAACGGCTACTTCGCGCCAATGGTCACCTGCAAATGAACAGTGAAAGCAAACAGTGCGCCTGCGCGCGCAGAAGTCAGAGCAGGCGGTAGAAGGCGCACTAGACAGTGAACAGGACCTGTCCGTGCACCACTGGACTGTCCGGTGGCCCCACTTGTCAAAGCTCCAACGGTCAGCACCCAACGGCCTGGTGACGTGGCAGGCACACCGGACAGTGTCTGGGGGCGCACCGGACTGTCCGTGCGCCATACGACAGAAGCCTTCACCAACGGCCATATTGGTGGTTGGGGCTATAAATACCCCTCAACCACCACACTTCATTGCATCCAAGTTTCAGCCATTTGCATTCAATACAAGAGCTCTAGACTTCATTCCAAGACACAAACAAGAGATTAAATCCTCTCCCAAGTCCAAAGTTCATTCCAATCAAATAGTGACTAAAGAGAGTGACATTTGTGTTCATTTGAGTTCTTGCGCTTGGATCGCTTTCTTCTTCTTTCTTTCTTGTTCCAACTCAATTGTAATCAAGGCAAGAGACCAATTGTGTGGTGGTCCTTGTGGGGACTTGGTGTCCCGATCGATTGAGAAGAGAAGCTCACTCGGTCTAGGTGACCGTTTGAGAGAGGGAAAGGGTTGAAAGAGACCCGGTCTTTGTGACCACCTCAACGGGGAGTAGGTTTGCAAGAACCGAACCTCGGTAAAACAAATCACCGCGTCTCACTCTTCTTTTGCTTGTGATTTGTTTTCGCCCTCTCTTTCGAACTCGTTTATATTTCTAACGCTAACCTCGGCTTGTAGTTGTGCTTAAGTTTATAATTTTCAGATTCTGCCTATTCACCCCCCCCCCTCTAGGCAACTTTCAATTGGTATCAAAGCCCGGTGCTTCATTAGAGCTTAACCGCTCGAAGTGATGTCGGGAGATCACGCCAAGAAGGAGGTCATGACCGGCGAGAAGCCCGCTACAAGCCACGGGAAGGCTCCATCAAGGGAGTCCGGCTCCAAAGGAAAGGGAGAATCACACTCCCACAAGTCGCATCGGAGTGGCGACAAGAAGAAGATGATGAAGAAGGTGGTCTACTATGAGACCGATTCTTCGTCGACATCCACCTCTGGCTCCGACATGCCGTCCATAACTTCTAAGCGCCATGAGCGCAAGAAGTTTAGTAAGATCCCCCTACGCTACCCTCGTATTTCCAAACACACTCCTTTACTTTCCGTCGCATTAGGCAAACCACCAATTTTTGATGGTGAAGATTATAACATGTGGAGTGATAAAATGAGGCATCACTTAACCTCACTCCACACTAGTATTTGGGATGTTGTTGAGTTGGGAGTGCAGGTACCATCACCGGGGGATGAAGACTATGATTTGGACGAAGTTGCCCAAATCCGGCACTTCAACTCCCAAGCCACCACTATACTCCTCGCCTCTCTAAGTCGAGAGGAGTATAACAAGGTGCAAGGGTTGAAGAGTGCCAAGGAGATTTGGGATGTGCTCAAAACCGCACACAAAGGAGACGAGGTGACCAAGATCACCAAGAGGGAAACGATCGAGGGGGAGCTCCGTCGTTTTATGCTCAACCAAGGAGAAGACCCGCAAGCCATGTACAACTGGCTAAAGACCTTGGTAAATCAAGTGCGCAACCTCGGGAGCACCAAATGGGGACCATGAGATGGTCAAGGTTATTCTTAGATCACTCGTATTTCTTAACCCTACTCAAGTTCAATTAATTCGTGGTGATCCAAGATATAAACTAATGTCTCCCGAGGAAGTGATAGGAAAATT
This sequence comes from Zea luxurians, assembly GCA_029449295.1. Classification (NCBI taxonomy): domain Eukaryota; kingdom Viridiplantae; phylum Streptophyta; class Magnoliopsida; order Poales; family Poaceae; genus Zea; species Zea luxurians. The sequence goes on along the minus strand of JAOPSE010000079.1, from coordinate 10,743,820 downwards.
TGTGAGCTTTGAACTAATGATCAAAGGCTCCAAGAAGATCATCGAGCAAGGCGCCTCCTCCATACCCGAGGCACAACCCGTTGCATTCAAGGCAACGGAGGAGAAGAAAGAAGACTCTACACTGAGTAGGGTCCCCATTGACGCCTCCAAGCTCGACAATGAGGAGATGGCGCTCATCATCAAGAGCTTCCGCCAAATCCTCAAGCAAAGGAGGGGGAAAGACTACAAGCCCCGCTCCAAGAAAGTATGCTACAAGTGTGGTAAGCCCGATCATTTTATCGCTAAATGTCCATTGTCTAGTGATAGTGACAGGGATAACGACAAGAGGGGAAGAAGAAGGAGAAGAAGAAGTATTACAAGAAGAAGGGTGGTGATGCCCATATTGCCGGGAGTGGGACTCCGACGAGAGCTCCACCGACTCCTCCTCCGACGAGGACGCCGCCAACATCGCCATCAACAAAGGCCTCCTCTTCCCCAACGTCTGCCACAAGTGTCTTATGGCGAAGGATGGCAAGAAGAAGAAGGTAAAATCAAGATCCTCCACTAAGTATGCCACTTCTAGTGATGAGGATAATTCTAGTGATGAGGATATGTCACACCCGGTTTTTAGAAGGCAAACCGAATGCGAACCATGTACGTGCCAGGATCAGTTATTCACGTACACAGCAGTTACATAACATGGACATCATCACACAGTGCTCAAATAGTATTAAAAGGGGAAATAATAGTCGATTACATCATACGTCTGAGACGTCCATATAGTCCTTACAATAAATCAAAGTGCGGAAAAGAAACGTAGATAATACGGCCTTCACAGGCAGCCGACTGGGGGTTGCCGCTAACCCACACCTAGAACTCGTCGTAGTCTTGGAACTCCTGGAAGTCTCCTTCCACAGCTTCATCTTCTCCTGAGCAGTGGTTGCAATGCTGACAACCTGGGGGGGTTTGGGTGTGTAGAGCAAGGGTGAGTACATCAACATACTCAGCAAGTATCCTGTTTGGCTGTAGTGGACTAGCTTTATGTGGGGATAAGTCAAGCAGTTGCTTTTAGTTGGTCAGGTTATTACTTACTAGTAGAGAGCCAGGTTTTAACATTAACCCAAGTTATTAGCCCAATGTATTTCCAAACGGAAAGAATACCACTTACCAATACCATAATCATAATCAGAACCATCAATCTCATTGCCACCTGTACCAAAGTATCTCTGATCAAGTATCACTAATCTCTGGAGCTCCCTTGGCCGCTCATAACCGTGAGCACGGCTGATATATCAGTTTCATAACACTCTGCAGAGGTTGTGCACTTTACCCACAAGCCGTGATTCCCTCTTGCCTCGGCCGATCAAACCCTTAAACACTACCAAGGTGAATAGGCAGGGTCTCACTACGTAGCCTTTACAAAGATTCCCTGGGGCTGTAGCCACCCGTTAGGTTTCCTAAATGTACCGCACTCCTCCCCAAGGGACAAATCAACCTTGGCAGAGCAAGCCGCATACACCGAGCCCCATTGACGGCACAACGGCTAAGCGAACTACACCCCGGTTCCTCCAATTATTCAGCTAAGGGCGTCCCATTCCACCCTCATGGTTGCACTGTTTTCCCGGGCGGTCATCCATTGAACAGGTCCTTACGGAGAGGCACTCGAGAAACCGCTCGAGTCCCCTTGAAGGTCACAAATATGATCATAAATAAGAAGGGAAAACAGCGTATCATAGATAATCACATCATGTTCATTGATTAGAGTTGGGCAATAGCATCAAACTAAGCAGTAATAATCCGACCCAAATAGGTAAACAAGGACATGGATAACAAAAGCTAGTAAATCCTTAGGTATAAATGTGTAATGCGGGAGGTGAATTAAAGAATGAATAGGACAGAGATAGGTCAAAGGACACTTGCCTCCACCAACCGACTGCTGCTCAGGGGCTTCTCCTGCGAATTCCTCGGCTCTTCGACCGGATCGTTCTCTATGCGAGCGCAAACATACATACATCCACATATTTAATTCAAAAGAAACAGTACACCATACAAGGGAACAAATAAAGTGAATATGCATCAAGTATGACATTCGATGTCGCATTCATTAAGGTTAGAAAGAAACGGGAAAGGGTCTCGCAGGGGGTTAAAGCTTATGCACTAATGATCAGTTACAATTGGTTCTTAACAAAAGAATTCTATTATATGCACTAATGGAAACCTAGTCATTTTTAGTTGATCAACATTGAACGAGATAAACAATTAATTACGTGAATCAACTAGCGTAACGGAATTTTAAATTGAGCTTCCTATTTCAATAGCATGAACAATGATTAGCCTACCTAAAATAAAATAACTATGATCACAGAAAGTAAAGCAAAATAAAATAAAATAAAAAAATAAAAAAAGGGGGGGCGGTTGAACCGGCCCTGGGGGCGGTTGAACCGGCCGGCGCAGGGGCGGGGGCGGCCGAGCTGGGGCGGCTGGGGCGCGGCCGAACCGGCGGCTAGGGCGCGGCCGAACCGGCGGCTGAGCGTGGGGGCGGCTGAGCCGGGACGGGCGGCCGAGGGCGGCCAGGCGGGCGGCCGAGGGCGCGGCCGGGCCAGGCGCGGCCGGGGCCAGGGCGCGGCCGGGGGGGGGGGAAGAGGAGGGGAGAGGGAGAGAGGAGGGGGGAGGGGAGGCTCACCGGGGACGGGCGAGCGACGGCGAGGGGCGGCGGCTAGGGCAAGGGAGGGCGGCGGCTAGGGAGAGAATGGGAGAGAGGGAAAATGGGAGGGGGAGAGAGGGGTAAGGGGAAAAGGGGAGTGGGGTGGGGCGGTTGGGCCGGCTGAGGCCCAAGAGGGGCGCGGGGGGGCGGCTGGGCCGGCCAGGGGGGCCCACGGCGCGGGAGAGAGAAAAGGGAAGAGGGAGAGAGAAAGAAAGAAAGAAAAAAAGAAAAAGAAAAAGAAAAAGGTTATCTCCTTTTCGAAATTCGTTTTTCCTAGATGAAAGCATCTACGTTCTCAATCAATCCAAAAGAATGCATGGTTCGGCATGGTGCATCAAACAACATAAAGTAATTTAGGGTTTTTCTTTACACGGGAATTCCAAACCGAATCCCGCTAAAACTTTGGAAAAAGATCAAGGTCTAGCGAGGGGAAAACGAAAAAGAAAAGGTAACGCCCGAATTTTGGCGAGTGAAGAAAAGAAAAAATTCAACCGCAAAATTCGGGGCGTTACAAACCTATCCCCCTTAAAAGAATCTCGCCCTCGAGATTCAGGGCTGGCTAGCAAAGAGCTCTGGGTACTTAGCCATTAGATCATCTTCACGCTCCAGGTTGCTTCTTCCTCAGAGGTGATTCCATCTGACTTTGCACATTCTGATGGTCTTCCTTCGGGTGACTCTATCTGCAATCTCAAGGATCTGAGCTGGCTTCTCAACGTAGGTCAAGTCCTCCTGGACTTCCAGACCTTCCACTGGCAACTGCTCTTCTAGCACACGCAAACACTTCTTCAACTGAGACACATGAAAAACATCATGCACAGCAGACAAATTCTCTGGCAGGCTGAGCTGATAAGCCACTTCTCCACGCTTTGAGAGAATTTGATACGGACCAATGTAGCGGGGTGCTAGCTTGCCTTTCACTCCGAATCTTCTGACTCCTCTGATCGGTGACACTTTCAAATAGACAAAGTCTCCGACTTCGAAACTCGGCTCTCTTCTTGTGTCTGCATAGCTTCGCTGCCTTGATTGCGCTATCTTCAGATTCTCTCGGACCATCTTGATGTTCTCTTCGGCTTCAAGCAGAATGTCTGGCCCAAACACTTGCTTCTCTCCAGGCTGATCCCATTGCAACGGAGTTCTGCAACTCCTTCCATAGAGCGCCTGAAATGGTGACATCTTCAAACTGGCCTGATAACTGTTGTTATAGGAAAACTCTGCATAAGGCAATCGCTTGTCCCATCCGGACTGATCTTGCAACGCACAGGCTCTCAACATGTCTTCAAGAATTTGATTGGTTCTTTCAGTCTGACCATCTGTCTGCGGATGATATGCTGAACTGAAATTCAGATGCGTGCCCAAGGCTTCATGCAACTGCTGCCAGAAATGAGAGGTGAACTGCGTTCCTCTGTCTGACACTATCTTCTTTGGCACACCATGAAGACAAACGATCCAAGACATATACAACTCTGCCAATATTGCACTGTTGTAGCTGGTCTTGACAGGTATGAAGTGGGCTGACTTGGTCAAACGATCCACTACTACCCAAATGGAATCGTAGCCGGCCCGAGTGCGAGGCAATCCGACTATGAAATCCATGCCGATTTCATCCCATTTCCACTGAGGGATCTGCAACGGTTGCAACAATCCAGCTGGTCTCTGATGTTCTGCCTTAATTCTTCGGCAACTATCGCACATAGCCACATGCTCTGCGATTTCCCTCTTCATTCCGTACCACCAGAATTTCTTCTTCATCCTGATACATCTTCTCACTGCCAGGGTGAATCGAATAAGCTGTCTCATGAGCTTCCTTGAGAATCAACTCCCGAATAGACTGGACATTGGGAACACACAAGCGGTCTTTGAACCATACCACGCCTTCTGCATCTTCTCGAAAATCTTTGCCTCTGCCATCTAGAATCAGTCGCCGAATCTCACTGATCTTCTCATCATTCTTCTGCGCTTCTTTGATTTCGCGCTCCAAGGTAGGTTCCAATTCAACTGTGACTCCTCGCGAATTGTTCAGAAATCCGAGACTCAACCTGTCAAACTCTTTGGCCAACTCATAAGGCATCGGACGAGCGACCATCAGATTGACTTGACTCTTTCTGCTCAAAGCATCTGCCACTACGTTTGCTTTGCTTGGATGGTAATGAATCTCCAACTCATAGTCTTTGATCAACTCTAACCATCTTCTTTGCCTCATATTCAATTCTGACTGAGTAAATATGTACTTCAGACTCTTGTGATCTGTGTAAACATCGCATTTCTGTCCATACAGATAGTGCCTCCATGTCTTCAGTGCGTGAACCACTGCTGCCAACTCTAGATCATGGATTGGGTAATTCTTCTCATGAACCTTCAGCTGTCGGGACGAGTAAGCCACAACTCTTCCCTCTTGCATCAACACGCATCCCAAACCTGTGTAACAAGCATCACAGTACACCGAGAAGGGCTTGTGCACATCAGGCAAGACTAGGACAGGCGCTGTTGTCAACTTCTCTTTCAGCGCTTCGAAGGCCTCTTGACATTTCTGGGTCCACTTGAACTCAACTTTGTTGCCTAGCAACGCTGTCATTGGTTTCGCAATCTTCGAAAACCCTTCAATGAATCGCCGATAATATCCAGCCATTCCAATGAAGCTCTTGATTCCTCGAGCATCCGTTGGCGCTTTCCAGTTCAAAATGTCTGCCACTTTCTTCGGATCCACAGCCAATCCTTCTTTGTTGATTATGTGACCCAAGAACAGGACTTCACTGATCCAGAACTCACACTTGCTCAACTTTGCATACAACTGGTGCTCTCGCAATCTCTGCAATACCATCCTCAAATGATCTGCATGCTCTTCTTCGCTTTGAGAATAAACTAGAATGTCATCAATAAATACCACCACAAACTTATTGAGATAATCCATGAATACACTGTTCATCAAGTTCATGAAGAACGCTGGTGCATTGGTCAAACCAAAAGACATCACTGTGAACTCATACAAACCATACTTGGTAATGAATGCCGTCTTCGGAATGTCTGAAGGTCGGATCCTGAGCTGATGATAACCTGACCTCAGATCGATCTTGGAGAACACACTGGCTCCTCTCAACTGGTCGAACAGATCTTCTATTCTGGGCAAAGGATACTTGTTCTTGATCGTGACTTCATTCAAAGCTCGATAATCGATACACATCCTCTTGGTGCCATCTTTCTTCTCCACAAACAGGACAGGGGCGGCCCAAGGCGAGGTGCTTGGCCGAATGTAACCTTTCTCTGACAGCTCATCAATCTGCTTCTTAAGCTCAACCAACTCTGGTCCGGATATTCTGTAAGCTCTCTTAAAGATGGGGGCGGTTCCAGGAAGAAGCTCTATAGCGAATTCAACTTTCCGCTCTGGTGGCATACCCGGTAAATCCTTTGGAAACACATCTGGGAATTCAGACACAACCTTGATACTCTCAATTGGGTCTGCTTCACTGCTATCGACAGCCATCTGATAACAACTTCCTTTCTTCGGCTCAGGCGGGACTAACTCGGTCACCACTTCCTCTCCTAGTGGGGACACCAACTCGATTGTCCTTTTATCACAACTGATAACTGCCTGATACTTATCTAGCCAATTCATCCTAGGATGACATCTATTCCCTGAGTACCCATTACTATAAGGTTAGCGGGAAACGCTATCCCCCTTATTTCCACACTTACATTCAAACATATGCTATCAGCTCGGACTCTACCACCAGCTGAGTCAATTTGAATGGGGGTTGACATGGTAGTAATTGAAAGATTATGTGCTTCTACCCATGATGCAGTAATGAAAGAATGCGTTGCTCCAGTATCAAATAACACTTCTGCAATATGGGAATCGACTGGGAACATACCTACTATCATGCCGGGAGTCTCCTGAACTGCTTCAGCCCCCAAGTGGTTCAATCTTCCATGATTATAGCGCTGCTGAGGGCGGTTGCCTGATCCGGGCCGGGACGCATTCTGCTTCGCTGGGGCATTGGGGCCTGACTGCTGCTGGGCTGCCTTCTTCGGACATTGCATCACCCAGTGGCCTTGCTCTCCACAGTGGAAACATGCTCTGTTTCCAACCTGAGCTGGTGCTGCCTGATTGTTCTGCTGGCTTGCTGGGGCAGGAAGACGAGGTGTCTGCTGATTCTGCCTCTGAAACTGACCTCCTGATTGATTGCTCTGACGGTTCTGGTACTGATGCTGAGGATATTGCCTTTGGAACTGCTGATACTGCTGACGCTGCTGATGCTGCTGAGGTGGACGCTGATTCTGCCTGAACTGCTGAGGTTGATTGCCTGAGAAACGGGGACGGCTGCTGCTTCCAGGCTGGGGTCCACTGATCTTGCGCTTACGATCCTCCATCTCCTTACGCTTCCTTTCTGTCATGATTGCTCTGTCAATCAGGTGCTGGAATGTCGGGAAGGTGTGATTCATCAGTTGGTACTGCAGAGGGTCAACCAAGCCTCTCAGAAAACGGTACTGTCGCTTGGCGTCAGTGTTGACATCCTCAGGAGCATAGCGAGACAACTGCAGAAACCTGTCTCGATACTCACTGACAGATGATGACCCTTGCTTAAGGGCCAGGAACTCCTCCTTCTTCACTGTCATCAGACCGGCAGGCACATGGTACTGACGAAAGCTACCTCTGAACTCTTCCCAGGTGATGGCATCGGGGTTGGCATGGGTGGCGAGGTAAGACTCCCACCATGATTGGGCTGCTCCTCTCAACAGACGGGGACCATACAAGACTTTCTCCCTGTCATCACACTGAGCGGTATGCAACTCCCGCTCCACAGTGCGCAGCCAATCTTCAGCATCCATGGGGTCAGAAGAGTGAGCGAACGTTGGGGGATGACCTCTCATGAATTCAGCACGCTTGTCTCTGGGCATCTGAGGCATCTGAGGCTGGGGTGGAGCCTGCTGCTGTTGTTGCTGCTGAATGGCGGCCAGAGTCTGACCGATGGCTTGAACTGCCTGAGTCTGCATCAGAAACATCTGCTCGATCGACATCGGGGGGGGGGCAGCAGCTGCTGTTGCTGGGGCGCCTCATCCTGCGGAGCGGCTTGCTCCTGCTGAGCACGCCTTCCTCCTCTGCGCCTGTTCTCTGACATCTGCAGAACGCAACCACACATCAGAACTGATCTGGCAAATCTTGCAGCATAAGAAAAGAGTATAGAATTCTCCAACAGCACTGAACAGATGAGCATCTTCACTGATCTCCAACACAGACCACACAGCTTCTCAGATAAAGAGGAAAGTAGAATAAAGGGTTTCCCAACTATATAACTAACTCCATTAACATAATAGGTAAACCAAAATGCAGGGGATACCCACACTCTGGTGACAATCATTACAAAGATCCAAAAAAACATAGTTCATCATGACAAACATAAATGCACAGGATATAACAAACTACCCTGTCTAACTAAGACTAACTAAGACCGAGACTAACGCTAAGACTGAAGCTTCTATGTATATATATTTCGTATTAATTACAAGATCTAACTCTAACGAGCTATGGTTCTAGATTTATCTTGGTCTTGCAGTCGGGATTGCCATAAGACTGGAGTCCACGCCGAGGTGAGCGGTACGGGTGCTGAGTCCCGACGGGAGCGGGGGAACCATCATCCAGGTGACGACGTTCCCGCGCTCAGCCCACAGCAGGGCGATCTCAGCACGAGCCCTACTCAGCTCGTCTAATGCATGGTCCAGCTCCGTGTTTAGCACGGCGGCTAGGTTGACTGTGCTGCTCAACCTAGGATTGTCCTCACCAGCAGGTGAAACAATCACGCCTCCTGTGCTGCCAGATGGACGGGGGGGTAATACTTCAGGTCGAGACCGTCAGCTACCCCACCGAGAACCGAGCAGTAGTGCGAAAGCGCACGCCGTGCAGCATCCTGCATGGCTGCCTCAGCTGAGTCCCGCTCAGAGATAGAATAGTGCTCTGAGCAAGCCTCCGCGCCCTGGAGACTGTTCTCCGGACGGCGCACCAAGCAGGTCGCCTCCCAGCGGTCCGGGTAGACCCCGCGACTATGCTGGTAGACCACACAGCGATACTCGATGGACCAAGTACGCCGGTCAAGTGCCTGATGTAGCAGGGTGTCGAGCGCGTCGTGGAAGTGACACCTGCGAGCAGCGTCGCGAGTGATGGGTCGAGCAACCCATCCTTCCGGCTCATGGTCAGCAGAGAAGTCGATGTCGTGGCTCAAGCTGTCGTCGCCACCTCCGTTGTCTGGATCTCCTCCAACAGCTACTCCAGAAGCTGGGGCGCCCAGTGGTGGTGCAGGGGGCGCCTCCAGGGGAAGCACAGGAGAGCAGCTCCTCATAGACTCTATCTCCTGCTGGAGCGAGAAGGAAGAGCCCTGCTGCTCCTGTCGTCGACGTTCCTGCTCCTCATGCAGGCGGTGGTGCAGTCTCTCCAAGTGGCTGGACTGTCCGGCCACGGGACGGCGAAGCGGACGCTCAGCAAGGCGGGAGGGTAAGAAGGGGATGACGGACTTTCGTGCAGTGTGTCTAAGTCGAGCCATCTACAAAAGATATCGCAAGCAAAAGGGTGAGAACAGAATTAATATGACCAGCAAGTAATGAATCATAAATAAATGAAGGATCAGAATAAAACATAATTTTCAGCAAGGTATAATATAGTAGAACATAGGTTTGGTCGGTATGACCAACTTTTGAAGGGATATCAAAGTCAAGGCAGGGACAGAGGTCTATAATCCTTAGAACGACCATTCTACTCTAGGTTAGCGGTCCTACAGTCAGCACGGCTTTGATACCACTTATGTCACACCCGGTTTTTAGAAGGCAAACCGAATGCGAACCATGTACGTGCCAGGATCAGTTATTCACGTACACAGCAGTTACATAACATGGACATCATCACACAGTGCTCAAATAGTATTAAAAGGGGAAATAATAGTCGATTACATCATACGTCTGAGACGTCCATATAGTCCTTACAATAAATCAAAGTGCGGAAAAGAAACGTAGATAATACGGCCTTCACAGGCAGCCGACTGGGGGTTGCCGCTAACCCACACCTAGAACTCGTCGTAGTCTTGGAACTCCTGGAAGTCTCCTTCCACAGCTTCATCTTCTCCTGAGCAGTGGTTGCAATGCTGACAACCTGGGGGGGGTTTGGTGTGTAGAGCAAGGGTGAGTACACATCAACATACTCAGCAAGTATCCTGTTTGGCTGTAGTGGACTAGCTTTATGTGGGGATAAGTCAAGCAGTTGCTTTTAGTTGGTCAGGTTATTACTTACTAGTAGAGAGCCAGGTTTTAACATTAACCCAAGTTATTAGCCCAATGTATCCTTTCCAAACGGAAAGAATACCACTTACCAATACCATAATCATAATCAGAACCATCAATCTCATTGCCACCTGTACCAAAGTATCTCTGATCAAGTATCACTAATCTCTGGAGCTCCCTTGGCCGCTCATAACCGTGAGCACGGCTGATATATCAGTTTCATAACACTCTGCAGAGGTTGTGCACTTTACCCACAAGCCGTGATTCCCTCTTGCCTCGGGCCGATCAAACCCTTAAACACTACCAAGGTGAATAGGCAGGGTCTCACTACGTAGCCTTTACAAAGATTCCTCGGGGCTGTAGCCACCCGTTAGGTTTCCTAAATGTACCGCACTCCTCCCCAAGGGACAAATCAACCTTGGCAGAGCAGGCCGCATACACCGAGCCCCATTGACGGCACAACGGCTAAGCGAACTACACCCCGGTTCCTCCAATTATTCAGCTAAGGGCGTCCCATTCCACCCTCATGGTTGCACTGTTTTCCCGGGCGGTCATCCATTGAACAGGTCCTTACGGAGAGGCACTCGAGAAACCGCTCGAGTCCCCTTGAAGGTCACAAATATGATCATAAATAAGAAGGGAAAACAGCGTATCATAGATAATCACATCATGTTCATTGATTAGAGTTGGGCAATAGCATCAAACTAAGCAGTAATAATCCGACCCAAATAGGTAAACAAGGACATGGATAACAAAAGCTAGTAAATCCTTAGGTATAAATGTGTAATGCGGGAGGTGAATTAAAGAATGAATAGGACAGAGATAGGTCAAAGGACACTTGCCTCCACCAACCGACTGCTGCTCAGGGGCTTCTCCTGCGAATTCCTCGGGCTCTTCGACCGGATCGTTCTCTATGCGAGCGCAAACATACATACATCCACATATTTAATTCAAAAGAACAGTACACCATACAAGGGAACAAATAAAGTGAATATGCATCAAGTATGACATTCGATGTCGCATTCATTAAGGTTAGAAAGAAACGGGAAAGGGTCTCGCAGGGGTTAAAGCTTATGCACTAATGATCAGTTACAATTGGTTCTTAACAAAAGAATTCTGTTATATGCACTAATGGAAACCTAGTCATTTTTAGTTGATCAACATTGAACGAGATAAACAATTAATTACGTGAATCAACTAGCGTAACGGAATTTTAAATTGAGCTTCCTATTTCAATAGCATGAACAATGATTAGCCTACCTAAAATAAAATAACTATGATCACAGAAAGTAAAGCAAAATAAAATAAAATAAAAAAATAAAAAAAAGGGGGGGCGGTTGAACCGGCCCTGGGGGCGGTTGAACCGGCCGGCGCAGGGGCGGGGGCGGCCGAGCTGGGGCGGCTGGGGCGCGGCCGAACCGGCGGCTAGGGCGCGGCCGAACCGGGCTGAGCGCGGGGGGGGCGGCTGAGCCGGGACGGGCGGCCGAGGGCGGCCAGGCGGGCGGCCGAGGGCGCGGCCGGGCCAGGCGCGGCCGGGGCCAGGGCGCGGCCGGGGGGGCTGGGGGAAGAGGAGGGGAGAGGGGAGAGGGAGAGAGGAGGGGGGAGGGGAGGCTCACCGGGGACGGGCGAGCGACGGCGAGGGGCGGCGGCTAGGGCAGGGGAGGGCGGCGGCTAGGGAGAGAATGGGAGAGAGGGAAAATGGGAGGGGAAGAGAGAGGGGTAAGGGGAAAAGGGGAGTGGGGTGGGGCGGTTGGGCCGGCTGAGGCCCAAGAGGGGCGCGGGGGGGCGGCTGGGCCGGCCAGGGGGGCCCACGGCGCGGGAGAGAGAAAAGGGAAGAGGGAGAGAGAAAGAAAGAAAAAGAAAAAGAAAAAGAAAAAGGTTATCTCCTTTTCGAAATTCGTTTTTCCTAGATGAATGCATCTACGTTCTCAATCAATCGAAAAGAAATGCATGGTTCGGCATGGTGCATCAAACAACATAAAGTAATTTAGGGTTTTCTTTACACGGGAATTCCAAACCGAATCCCGCTAAAACTTTGGAAAAAGATCAAGGTCTAGCGAGGGAAAAAGAAAAAGAAAAGGTAACGCCCGAATTTTGGCGAGTGAAGAAAAGAAAAAATTCAATCGCAAAATTCGGGGCGTTACAGGATAACTTGCTTACTCTTTTTGCCAATCTTAACATACAACAAAAAGAGAAATTGAATGAATTGATTAGTGCTATTCATGAGAAGGATGAACTCTTGGATAGCCAAGAGGACTTCCTTATTAAGGAAAACAAAAAGCATGTTAAAACTAAAAATGCTTATGCTCAGGAGGTAGAGAAAATGAAAAATTAACTAGTGAGCTAAGCACTTGCCATGACACTATTTCCAACCTTAGAATTGAGAATGCTAATTTGATTGCTAAGGTTGAGAAGTCAAATATTTGTGATGATTCAATTGCCAGTCTTAGAAATGATAATGCTAGTTTAATTGCTAAGATTGATAAATTGAATGCCTCTCTTGCTAGCCTTAGGAATGAGAATGAAAAATTAATTGCTAAGGCTAAAGACTTAGATGTTTGTAATGCTTCTATTTCCAATCTTAGAGATGAGAATGCTATTTTACATGCTAAGATTGTTGAATTAAATAATTGCAAACCCTCTATATCTAGCGTTGATCATGTTTCTATTTGTACTAGATGTAGAGATATTAACATTGATGCTATTCATGATCACCTTGCTATGATTAAACAACAAAATGATCATATAGCTAAATTAGATGCTAAAATTGCCGAGCATGAACTAGAAAATGAAAATTTTAAATTTGCTCGTAGTATGCTTTATAGTGGGAGACACCCTGGCATTAAGGATGGCATTGGCTTCCAACAGGGAGACAATGTCAAGCTTAATGCCCCTCCTAAAAGATTGTCTAATTTGTTAAGGGCAAGGCTCCTATGCCTCAGGATAACGAGGGTTACATTTTATACCCTGCTGGTTATCCTGAAGATAAGATTAGGAGAATTCATGCCAAGAAGACTCATTCTCACCATGCTTTTATTTATAAGAATGAGGCTTCTAGCTCTAGGCGTTCTACACATGTTAAAATGCCTAAGAAGAAATCTCCTAGTGCATCAAATGATCATAATGTTTCATTCAAAACTTTTGATGCTTCTTATGTGCTAACTAACAAATCAGGCAAGGTAGTTGCCAAATATGTTGGGGGCAAACACAAGGGCTCCAAGACTTGTGTTTGGGTACCCAAGGTGCTTGTTTCTAATGTAAAAGGACCCAAGACCATTTGGGTACCTAAGAACAAGGCCTAAATTTGTGTTGTAGGTTTATGCATTCGGGGGCTCAAGTTGGATCATCAATAGCGGGTGCACAAACCATATGACCGGGGAGAAAAGGATGTTCTCCTCCTATGAGAAAAACCAAGATCCCCAAAGAGCTATCACATTCGGGGATGGAAATCAAGGTTTGGTCAAAGGATTGGGTAAAATTGCTATATCACCTGACCATTCTATTTCCAATGTTTTTCTTGTAGATTATTTAGACTACAGCTTGCTTTCTATTTCTCAATTATGCAAAATGGGTTACAACTGTCTTTTTACGGATACAGATGTTACTGTCTTTAGAAGAAGTGATGATTCAGTAGCTTTAAGGGAGTATTAGAGGGTCAGCTATACTTAGTTGACTTCAATAGAGCTGAACTCGATACTTGCTTAATTGCTAAGACTAACATGGGTTGGCTCTGGCATCGCCGACTAGCCCACGTTGGGATGAAGAATCTTCACAAGCTTCTAAAGGGAGAGCACATTTTGGGACTAACCAATGTTCATTTTGAGAAAGATAGGATTTGTAGCGCATGCCAAGCAGGGAAGCAAGTTGGTGTTCATCATCCACACAAGAACATCATGACGACTGACAGGCCACTCGAGCTACTCCACATGGGCCTATTCGGCCCAATAGCTTACATAAGCATCGGCGGGAGTAAGTACTATCTAGTTATTGTGGATGATTATTCTCGCTTCACTTGGGTATTCTTTTTGTAGGAAAAATCTCAAACCCAAGAGACTTTAAAGGGATTCTTGAGACGGACTCAAAATGAGTTTGCCTTGAGGATCAAGAAAATAAGAAGCGACAATAGGACGGAGTTCAAGAACTCACAAATTGAAGGATTTCTTGAGGAGGAGGGCATCAAGCATGAGTTCTCTTCTTCCTACATGCCACAACAAAATGGTGTAGTGGAGAGGAAGAATAGAACTCTATTGGACATGGCAAGGACCATGCTTGATGAGTACAAGACTTCGGATCGGTTTTGGGCTGAGGCAGCAGTCAACACCGCTTGCTACGCCATCAACCGGTTGTATCTACACCAAATCCTCAAGAAGACATCTTATGAACTCCTCATTGGTAAAAAGCCCAATGTTTCATATTTTAGAGCCTTTGGTAGCAAATGCTTTATTCTTGTTAAAAGAGGTAGAAAATCTAAATTTGCTCCTAAGGCTGTAGAAGGCTTTTTACTTGGTTATGACTCAAACACAAGGGCATATAGAGCCTTTAACAAGTCCACTGGACTAGTTGAAGTTTCTTGTGACATTGTGTTTGATGAGACTAACGGCTCTCAAGTAGAGCAAGTTGATCTTGATGAGCTAGATGATGAAGAGGCTCCGTGCATCGCGCTAAGGAACATGTCCATTGGGGACGTGTGTCCTAAGGAATCCGAAGAGCCTCCACAAGCACAAGATCAACCATCTTCCTCCATGCAAGCATCTCCACCAACTCAAGATGAGGAGGAGGCTCAAGATAATGAAGGTGAAGATCAAGAAGATGAGCCACCTCAAGAGGACGGCAATGATCAAGGGGAGATGCCAATGATCAAGACAAGGAGGATGAGCAAGATGCAAGGCCGCCACACCCAAGAGTCCACCAAGCAATCCAACGAGATCACCCCGTGAACACCATCCTCGGCGATATTCATAAGGGGGTAACCACTAGATCTCGTGTTGCTCAGTTTTGTGAACATTACTCTTTTGTTTCCTCTATTGAGCCACACAGGGTAGAGGAAGCACTTCAAGCTTCAGATTGGGTGTTGGCAATGCAAGAGGAGCTCAACAACTTCACAAGGAATGAGGTATGGTATTTAGTTCCACGTCCTAACCAAAATGTTGTAGGAACCAAGTGGGTCTTCCGCAACAAACAAGATGAGTATGGTGTGGTGACAAGGAACAAAGCCTGACTTCTGGCCAAGGGGTATTCACAAGTCGAAGGTTTGGATTTTGGTGAAACCTATGCACCCGTAGCTAGGCTTGAGTCAATTCGTATATTACTTGCTTATGCTACTTACCATGGCTTTAAGCTTTATCAAATGGACGTGAAGAGTGTTCCTCAATGGACCAATCAAGGAAGAGGTCTATGTTGAGCAACCTCCCGGCTTTGAAGATAGTGAGTACCCTAACCATGTCTATAAACTCTCTAAGGCGCTTTATGGGCTCAAGCAAGCCCCAAGAGCATGGTATAAATGCCTAAGAGATTTTCTTATCACTAATGGCTTCAAAGTCGGCAAGGCCGATCCTACTCTCTTTACTAAGACAATTGAAAATGATTTGTTTGTATGCCAAATTTATGTTGATGATATCATATTTAGGTCTACTAACAAATCTATTTGTGAAGAGTTTAGTAGGATCATGATACAAAAATTCGAGATATCTATGATGGGGGAGTTGAAGTATTTTCTAGGATTCCAAGTCAAGCAACTCCAAGAGGGCACCTTTAGCCAAATGAAGTACATTCAAGATATACTCACCAAGTTTGGAATGAAGGATGCCAAGCCCATCAAGACACCCATGGGAACAAATGGGCATCTCAACCTCGACACGGGAGGTAAATCCGTAGATCAAAAGGTATACCGGTCGATGATAGGATCCTTACTCTATTTATGTGCATCTCGACCGGATATTATGCTTTCCGTATGCATGTGTGCAAGATTTCAAGCCGATCCTAAGGAAGTCCACCTTAGGGCCATGAAGAGAATCTTGAGATATTCAGTTCAAATACCTAAGTTTGGTCTTTGGTACCCCAAGGGATCTTCTTTTGATTTATTAGGATATTCCGATGCTGATTGGGCAGGGTGTAAAATTGATAGAAAGAGCACATCAGGGACTTGTCAGTTTCTGGGGAGATCCCTGGTGTCTTGGGCTTCAAAGAAACAAAAACTCAGTAGCTCTTTCTATCGCCGAAGCCGAGTATATTGCCGCAGGCCATTGTTGCGTGCAATTGCTTTGGATGAGGCAAACCCTTAGGGACTATGGCTACAAATTTAGCAAAGTCCTTCTCCTATGTGATAATGAGAGTGCAATCCGCATGGCGGATAATCCCGTTGAGCACAGCCGCACTAAGCACATAGCCATTCGGTATCACTTTTTGAGAGATCACCAACAAAGGGGGGATATCGAGATAGCCAATATAAACACCAAAGATCAATTGGCCGATATCTTTACCAAGCCTTTAGATGAGAAAACCTTTACCAAACTTAGGAATGAGCTAAATATTCTTGATAGGAATTTTGATTGATTCTTTGCACACATAGCTCATTTATATACCTTTGATCATATCTCCTTTATGTCTATGACTAATGCGTTTTCAAGTGCAATCTTATGCTTAGTCATAGAATTGAAAGGGAAATAGAATATTTGGCAAAGAAGGCGCTTCCACTCAACTCCATCGATATTTGCCAGTATTCCGCATAGTCTCCACTTTGGTATAATCTTCACTCATATTTATTGTTTGCCATTGGGAGAAAGTATAAGGGCTTGTATTTCACTCACAAGTATCCGTTTTTGGCGATTCATGCCAAAGGGGGAGAAAGTATGAGCCCAAAGCAAAAGGACCGCACCACCACCGAATTTTAAAAATAAAGTTTTCAAATTGATATCTTATTGTATTCAAAAAGGGGGAGTATCTTCAAAAATTTATAAAACCCTCTTGAACACTAAAAGGAGAATTTATTGAGGGGGAGTTTTGTTTAAGTCAAAGGAAAAGCATTTGAAACCGGGGGAGAAAATTTCAAATCTTGAAAATGCTTCTTTCAATCTTATTCATGTACCTTTGACTATTTGCAAAATGTTTTGAAAAGATTTTTTACAAAGGATTTGCAAAAACAAAACCCGTGGTGCAAATGTGGTCCAAAATTTTAAATAAGAAGAAAACAATCCATGCATATCTATTGAAATAATTATATTAGTTTCAATTCCAAGCAACCTTTGCACTTACCTTATGCAAACTAGTTCAACTCTGCACTTTTATATTTACTTTGGTTTGTGTTGGCATCAATCACCAAAAAGGGGAGATTGAAAGGGAAATAGGGTCGAACCTTTTCCTATATGAATTTTGGTGGTTGAATTGCCCAACACAAATTATTGGACCAACTAGTTTATTCTAGATTATGAGTTCTACAGGTGCCAAAGGTTCACAACAAATCAATACAATGTCAAAAGAAAGGGTTCAAAACAAGGAGCAAAAGTATACTGAAGGCAACCCTGGTCTGGCGCACCGGACTGTCCGGTGTGCCACCGGACAGTGTCTGGTGCACCAGGGAGGAACGACTCTGAACTTGCCAGCCTCGGGAATTCGGGGAGCCGCTCTGCTATAATTTATCGGATTGTTCGGTGTAACACCGGACTATCCGGTGTGCCAGCAAAGCAACGGCTACTTCGTGCCAACGGTCGTCTGCAAATGAACAGTGAAAGCAAACAGTGCGCGCCTGCGTGTGCAGAAGTCAGAGCAGGCGGCAGAAGGCGCACCGGACAGTGAACAGGACCAGTCCGGTGCACCACCGGACTGTCCGGTGGCCCCACTTGTCAGAGCTCCAACGGTCAGAACCCAACGGCCTAGTAACGTGGCAGGCCACCGGACAGTGTCCGGTGGTGCACCGGACTGTCCGGTGCGCCATACGACAGAAGCCTTCACCAACGACCATATTGGTGGTTGGGGCTATAAATACCCCCAACCACCACACTTCATTGCATCTAAGTTTCAGTCATTTGCATTCAATGCAAGAGCTCTAGACTTCATTCCAAGACACAAACAAGAGATAAAATCCTCTCCCAAGTCCAAAGTTCATTCCAATCAAATAGTGACTAAAGAGAGTGACATTTGTGTTCATTTGAGTTCTTGCGCTTGGATCGCTTTTCTTCTTCTTTCTTTCTTGTTCCCAACTCAATTGTAATCAAGGCAAGAGACACCAATTGTGTGGTGGTCCTTGTGGGGACTTGGTGTCCCGATCGATTGAGAAGAGAAGCTCACTCGGTCTAGGTGACCGTTTGAGAGAGGGAAAGGGTTGAAAGAGACCCGGTCTTTGTGACCACCTCAACGGGGAGTAGGTTTGCAAGAACCAAACCTCGGTAAAACAAATCACTGCGTCTCACTCTTCTTTGCTTGTGATTTGTTTTCGCCCTCTCTTCGGACTTGTTTATATTTCTAACGCTAACCCCGGCTTGTAGTTGTGCTTAAGTTTATAATTTTCAGATTCCGCCTATTCACCCCCCTCTAGGCGACTTTCAATAATCAAAGGAGTAGTTTTGATTAAACTGTCTTTTTCTTGGATGAGGAGTCGTCGTCGTCATCCCTTGGTGAAGAAGAGGAGGCGTCGCTGTCGTAGCAAATGATCTTCTTGATGCGCCTCTTCTTCTTCCCATCCCTCTTCTTGTGACTCGAGCCTGAGTCGGTGGGCTTGTCATCTCTTGGCTCGTTGAAGAGGGACTCATTCTCCTTGTCGTTGACCACCATCCCCTTACCCTTAGGATCCATCTCTTCGGGCGGTTAGACCTTTAAATGAAGAGTACGGCTCTGATACCAATTGAGAGCACCTAGAGGCAGGGGGTGAATAGGTGATCCTGTAAAATCAAACACTAAATAGCCAATATTTGGTTATGAAATGTTAGTGTGATTAAAACCAAGTTGCTAGAGTGTGAACTTCAGAAGAAAGCCAATCACAAAATAAGATGGACATAAGACATAGTAATTTATCCCGTGGTTCGGCCAATGCCTACTTGCACGTTGTGGTGACCTCCTTCGATCAAGGATTGCACTCAATCCCCTCAAGTGATCCAATGATGAAACTTTGAGTACCACAGCTATCTTCCTTATAGTCTTTCTCCCGTTTGCGAGGAATCTCCATAGATTGGAGTCTCTCGCCCTTACAAGTTTATCACAAGAGAAGCACAATAGTAAGTGAGAGAGAGTAACACATGCAAGACTCAAATCCGTAGCACACACGTACACAAGCCAATACTTGAGCTCGAAACACAGCACAGAGAGTTCACAACTCAAACGCTCAAATCACTAACACAATCGATCAAATGTGTGGAGGCAGAGTCTGGGAGTCTTAGGATGTTTCTTGAATGCTTGGTGTACTGCTCCATGCGCCTAGGGGTCCTTTTTATAGCCCCAAGGCATCTAGGAGCCGTTGGAGATCAACTTGGAAGGCAAATCCTGCCTTCTTTCGAGTGGTGCACTAGACAGTCCGGTGCACCACCGGACAGGTACTGTAGCAGTCCGGTGCACGATCTCCTTCCTTATCTGGGCGCATCCGACCGTTGGGCCGACGGTCCCATTGGCGCACCGGACACTATCCGGTGCACACCGGACAGTCCGGTGTGCCCAACCGACCGTTGGCGCGGGCCACATGTCGCCCGCTGATTGACTCACCGGACAGTCCGGTGATTTTTAGCCGCGACGCTTTCTGGTTTTCTCGAGAGCGACGAGTTCGTCGCTGAAGGACTTGGGCGTGGGCGCTGAAGACTCACCGGATAATCTGGTGCACCACCGGATAGTCGGTGATTTTTAGCCACTTCCCCGCGCTGAATCCCGAGCGGCCAGTTCACCGCCGAGCCAGCCTACACCACCAGACACTGTCTGGTGCACCACCGACAGTCCGGTGTGCTAAGCTGGTGCTGGTTTTGGCTGTGCTTAACCAACTCTTCTCTAATTCAAATCTTCTTTTCTTGGCACTGTTTCTAGCACTTAGATAAACATGTTAGTATTCAAAAACGATTTACTAAGTCTAGAAACATACCTTGTTCTTTGATTTGCACTTCTCACTCATTTAGCACATAAGAACTCAATCAATATGTGTTGGGCATCTAATCACCAAAACACTTATAGAAATGGCCCAAGGGCACATTTCCCTTTCACTCATAGCCGGTCTAACGACCACAGAGCTTCTTCCCCAGTCGAACGCTCAGCCGCCGCGACTAGCAGTGCACACGGTGGCGCCACACCGGCGAAGCACCCCCAACACGAGGCCCCCATGCCCTACTCAAATGCTACTGGGCATAATCGAACGCTAGTGCGGTAGTGAAGCCATTGGAGGAAGACTCACCGTGGGTCGCGTCGTTTAGCTAGGCCACGACGAGTTGCGGATCCATGGCGATGGCGCGCGACGATGAGGAATTCTCGGCAAACAGGCCGGCGATTCCACCCCAGATGAGCTCCGTTCGTGGCGTCTCAACAGGAACCTTCCCAAGCCTCGCGCAATGCACAGCGGGTGACTTGGAGGACGGTACCAATGGTGGATAATCGACTCCGCGGCGACACCAGCCAACATCAATTTCCTGGCTCTCTCTCTCACTTGTAGCGCTAGAGAATCGGTCGCGGCGATGGAGAGGGAAAGCGGAACCCACGGGGCGGCCTGATATATATGCGCAAGGGTGAAGTTCCTCCCGGACGGAGTCCGCACGAATGGCGAGATCCACGGTGGGTTCACTAGCCATGCGCGCGGCTTCACGGCAAACCCGGAGGGAGGTTGCAGCTGACCGCATGGGTCCATTTGTCGGCCACAAATGCAGGTGGGGCCGCGCGCCAGTGACTGGGTCACGACGAGAACAACAGGTGGGGCCCAGATGCAAGTGCAGTGCCCCGGGAAAGAAGGAAGAGCGGGCGAGGTGGCCGAGCGGGATTGGGAGGAGTGGGCCGAAACCAGATTTGCGGCCCAATTAGGTAGTTTTTTTTCTTTTGTTTTTATTCTTTCCTGTTTTCTTTTATTTCTAATTCATTTGAATTAAATTTTTGAATTCAACTTAAGTGTAAATTCAAGTTCATGTTAACTAAGCAATTTGGTCACACCAACATGTGGTGAAGTTATTTAATTATAACATTATTTTATATTGAATAATATTGAATGATATTTCTCTCCTTCCTTCTCTATTTTCAATTCCTTTCATATTTTGTATTTCAATTTTGAATTAAATGTAAACAGAGTTCAAAGTTAGATCAAATGTATAATCTCAAATATTGGTATAAATAATTTTATATTTACTTATACATCCATATCCTTTATTTTTGTGTGGTTTTTTTCCTTCTCTTTCTCAAATTCTAGGATTTCTTTTAGACCTTTAAATTCTACTTTGGACTTTAATAAATTTTCTTTTTACATTACAAAATTCCAATTCCAATCTAGGATATAGTTTAAGAATTCAAACTTAATACATACTCACAATCAATTATGGAGCAACATATATTTATTTATTTTAATTGATTTATTTTAATTGATTTATTTTAATTGATTTATTTGTTTGATAAATGTTTGAAATATGAGACACACTCATATGGTTCCTTTTTTTTAGGAAAATGGTATTGATTACGGGACATGAGTTTAAAGTTACTTCCAAATTAAATATTCATGTAACTAAATGCTTATGGTGCATCATTTAGTGAAATGCATAATCATTTAGTTGAGCAGAAAGCTTTTCTATTACTCTTCTAAAATAATTTGGTTTCTAAAATTCAGTTCTCAATTTTCAACATTCAAGTATAATTTGAGATCACTGAATTTTCTATTTTATTCCTTCATATACTTATTTTTTATTATTATTATTTTTCTATACAAATTTTGGGTCTTACAAGAGTACTCCTCCACTCCTTGCTGCTGGGTCACATTAACCAAATCTCTCATAGCTTGAGGGTATTCGTCCACACCAAACTTCTCCCTAACTGCTTGTGTAAACTGTCTCCAATCACTCAATCCATGTTTCAGCTTATACACTTGTAACCACTTCGACACATTCCCCTCCATGTGCATAGAAGCTGAACTCGCCCACAACCACTCCGGCACCTGATAAACAGTGAAGTAATCAACACACCGATCAAACCAGACTCTAGGATCACTGCCCTGAAATGGGAAATGTCCACTTCGGAAATGGGTCTGTCCTACCCTCTCTTCCTCCACCCCACTTCTCTCTACGATCTCTTCCACGCTCCATTCCTCCACCCCAATCATCCCATCGAGGAACACGCAGCTCTCGCTCAGAGTTTGTGTCATTACCTTCCAGCTCCTTCGCTTGCAATTCCAATCGCAGTTGCGCAATAGTTCTCGTTCTCCTCCATGTGTCGAGCCAACAGTGCTCGGTCTTCCTCCGCCTTCTTCTGTCCGATCTCCATCGCTTCCATCTTCCCGATCAACCGTTCCACCGCCAGCATCATCAGCTCCCAACGCTCCTCCCCTTTTTGCTCCGTCCCTGCCATTGCTTTCAGGATCAGCCGCGTCTGAACGGACGGCTTTGTGGAAGGCGCCGTGATGCCCACCCTCCGAGGATCAACAGCTCTGGTACCACTTATGATGACCCGTGGCCGTGGCTAGGGTTCGTCGGGCGTGAGTCGGTAGCAGATCGGCGAAGAGAACAACGCCAAGAAGACAGGTGAGTTGGATTCCAGGTATCTGTTTCTATTTTATTTTATATCCCCATCTCAACAACCAGTTACAGTATTTATAGATCTGAGATCCAGCT
Source organism: Zea luxurians (assembly GCA_029449295.1). Taxonomy (NCBI): domain Eukaryota; kingdom Viridiplantae; phylum Streptophyta; class Magnoliopsida; order Poales; family Poaceae; genus Zea; species Zea luxurians. The sequence continues at coordinate 10,721,113 of JAOPSE010000079.1, read as the reverse complement.
AACAGTATGGCTAATACCTTGGCTAATCACTTATTACAGCCCATAGAAGAAATACGACCCTAATATGGCCCAAATCCTAATACTCGAAAGATACACTAAGGGGTGTTTGGTTGCCCCTGCTAAAGTTTAGCCCGGGTCACATCAAGCGTTTGACTTTCAAATAGGAGTATGAAATATAGACCCAACCAACTGGACTAGATTCGTCTCGTCTTTTAATCTTCGGCTGACAAATTTGTTTTATAATCCGACTACATTTAATACCCGAAACGGAGGTTCAAACATTCGATTGGACAGGGCTAAACTTTAGTTTGGGGTAACCAAACGGGGCCTAATACTGGCCGGTCATCACTCTGCCGTCGACCCTCTGCCACCTGCTCCTCGTGACCGCGCTCGACCATTGGCATTATGAAAAAAAATGCAAGTTTCAATTTTGTTACTTGTTTTCTAGTGAACTTGGTGAAAATGTGATGGTTATGTTCTCATTCTTGCAACTAGCTCAATCATTTAAGTTCTCCGCAGCTATTGACGTTGGTTCATGTCGTCTAGACAAACCTCACTCTTTTAATCCATCCAAGAGGGAAGTTTTCCAATAATTTAACCTAGCTGTGTGGTGACAGTGGACGAAGTGTGTGCGGTGTCGAAGGACAAGGTTTTGGCTCTCGCTAGTTTCCCCCGCTCGCTCCTCCGGTTTGGACAACCGCTTGTAGCGGCTTCGCTTCGTCCTCCACCCTCCCCTCGGCCCTCGTCCCTCTCCGCTCCGGCGTGCTTCGGTTGCCCACCAAGATCTCTAATTTCCCATCAAACCCTAGTCCTGGCGCCGCCTCCTCCCTCCCCTGACCCTCTCCTCCTCACGCTTCCCGTTCCCCATCTCGCCGCCGTTTCTTTGGCCTGGGAGACACGCTCTGCTAGCTGTGTCCGCGTATGGCCTCCGACGGTGCCCCCAGAGGCCGCCGTCCCAAGCGCCCCGCTTCGGGAGGCCTGGTCCAACCCGACGTCCTCACCTACAAGAGACGCCGCGGCACCGGCGCCAACGCCGGCCACAGCGCCGCCACGTCGGGCCCCGACCCCGATCCCGTCATGGTACGCATTGCCCTCCAAACCCTATCTCTTTTGCCATGACGACGACGTGGGTTTTACTAGAGCGAGCGTCTCTCCAGCCTCGTGGTGCCTTCAGTTACTAGTAGATTTCGTTTATACGCCGCTAGATTTCGGATCCGTCTTGCAAAGATTCCCTTTCTGTCTCGCAACGTTTGCTCTCTGTGTTAGGGTGTCTTGTAATGCTGCCACTCGTCTTCTTGGGTGACGAATTATATAGCTCAGTGATGGCTCTTGTTTCACGAGATTTGTCATCCCCCCCCCCCCCCCCCCCCCCCGCTCCCCTGAGCAGAATCAGATGAGCGCGGTGGTGCACGCCACCAATTCCCAGCAAGGTGGGCGCCAAAGCTGGACAGGCACTGGAGAAGCTGGAGGGACACGCTGGAGGGCGTCCTTCGATCCACTGCTGTGAACCAGAGCGCCGGAGGGATTCAACTGCATCCAAGATGCGCTCAGATATAATGGTTGGCATCCCACAGAACATGTTAGTAATCCATCCGGTCCTTCAGATTGAAGATAGCCTCTGCATGCCCGCCTCGTCTAATGCCTTTCCTCTTGGGTACATACATATCTTTCCCCTAACAAAAGCTTCTCTTCTGTTTTCTGGATCTACCAGGGAAACTTAGTTGATGACCGAGGAACAGACGAAGAGGACGCTACTGGAGCTCTACATTCTGAAGAGAGTAGCGGTGCCTTGGTTAAGTTAGAAGATGGAACAGCTGCATCTTTGGAAGCCAACAAGGCGATATGCCACGGCGCTCTCTTTGACATTCTAATCTCTGAGAAGTTTGCCATGTTGTGTGATCTGCTAGCTGCAACATTCCACGGCAGTAAGCCAGACGACGTGATTGGTTTGCAAATAATTGATGCCAAGATGAGAAATGGGGATTATGCACAGAACCCTGCGCTGTTTGACCATGATATTAAGCAGGTACCTGTTTGTTTGTTTCACTGGTTCCTTCTTTGTTCCCTGTGCTGTTCTCTCTGATATAGGTAAAGATGTAGATGTGGTTTTACTTTAGAGCCTATTGTAGGTTCTTTCGATGCTCAACTTTTGAAAATGGCCCCTTTTGCTTGTCTGTTTGACCACATAGATTGGAAAGTCCATATAGATAGGAATGATTCTTCCTGTGTTCACTACCTGTTTCGGACCTTTTTCGAGTCGGTTGACCCTTGCAAATTCTTCTAATATCCATCCAAATTCCAAACATCTGAATCATTTTTCCTACGCCACTGTAGCTGGAATAGGTATGCAGTATGCCCAACCATAAGGGCATAAATGTAATAGCCTCGTAGCCATGCTTCTCTACTGGCTGCAGGGCAATGCCTCCTTTTCCAATAAAGGACATCTAATAGCTGTTTTTACTGGGAAAGGATCTGCTGTCTTGGTCTTCATGAATCTGTGCTTTGTTCCTCTCTGCCTGTGTCATCCGCTGCACTTGACCTCACCTTGCCAAATCCCTTGGGCTTCTCTCTTTAAGTGGATCACAAGGCGATGGCAGTCATGAATGCATATAAATCAGACATGGGTTGCATCACGCTGCCATACACAACTATTCAATAAGTATGTTGCAATCCATGTATTGTGAGGAAGCATTTATTTACCTTGTTCACTGCTGTGAGCTGTCCTTGAATGAAAGAAGGTAATTATTTTAAAACAGGAAAGTTATATTAATATTTTAGGGGCCACGGGATAAGAAATTAGATTTTTTTTGTGTTAGTACCTCCTATATATCTCAATGGCCAAAATGGTCCTCTGATATTTGTTTTTCCATTTTTCTCTCATATGTAAATTCTTTTGTTTGCTGCTATTCATGTACCAAACACCCCCAAAAATTACCATAAACATGCAGTTGAAAACATACGGTCAATGCTGTTTTTTTCAATATGTATACATATTGGTTTATTATGTAGATATGGAAGAAGTTTGAACACGTTGGCCAAGAAATGGCTGGTCTGGCAAGCAGTCTCTTATTGATTTCACAAGCTTCTAATCAAAAGCAGGTAACATGATTTTTCTGTTGGTGCTTCATTGGCATAATTTATGGTGATAGCCACATATTTTGATTCATGGCATTGTATTTTTGAAATCGTTCCACTCATGTGGCCATTGCTTATAGAAATATTCTTTGTAGGCTTCTGACGTTTCAGAAATTGATGTGGCTGAACACAAGATAGAGGTGAGTGGCATGCTATGAACATGTCTGCTGGCCATTGTTTCATCATTAATTCATTAGGATTTTAAATCCCATTCATCACTAACTGCACCCTTTATTAGGAAACAAGTCTGGTTGGTGTCACCCGCAAAGCCCTAAGAAAGTTAACTCCCCCATGCGATTCTGGCTATTCTACGATACCTAGACGAACTGGGACATCTGGATCGGATGGAATTTGCAAGGATTGTGGTAGAAAGGCAGACAGCAAAGGAAGAATTATCTGTGACAGGTGTGAAGCCGCGTACCATGTTTCATGTCTCAAGCTTGCCATTGATGAAGAGGCCCCAGCAAAATGGTACTGTCCCACCTGCGTCGAACCAGACGTACCTTTAAAGAGCAACAACCATGGCAGAGCACATGAAGGCTGCGATGTATGCGAGTGGCTTTGAGGTGGAGAAGCCAGAAGAACCTGCCGAAGAACCTGAATTGGCCGTCAAAACACAGGAGAGCTCAGTGTCAAGCATTGTCGAAGACAGTGAACCAGACCTCTCGATAACTGCTCTAGCAAACTTGTGCAAGCTTTGTGGCACGTGTGAAGATGAGAACAAGAAGTTCGTGGTATGCGGGCATGGCTACTGTTCTTTCAAGTTCTATCATGCCCTGTGCCTGAAAGAAAGCCAGATTGCAAGCGAGAAGCAGAGGAATCTAAAATGCTGGTACTGCCCGTCTTGCCTGTGCAGACGCTGCTTCAATAACAAGGACGACGAGAAAATAGTGTTGTGTGATGGCTGTGACGAAGCTTACCACACTTACTGCATGGATCCGCCGCGCAGTTCTGTCCCGAGAGGTAAATGGTTCTGCACGCCGTGTAGTGCATGGAGGTCGGCGAACGGGATGCAGAGGTATGAGAAGTCGATCCTGCAGAGCGTCAAGCGTGTTCCTGATGCCAAAGGGCCGAAGGTGCAGGCAGCAGCTGCTGCTCCAGGAAAATAAGCAGCGGCGCTGTGGATGCGGGGGGGTACAAAAAGAAATGAAAGGATTCTTGTTCCTCTGAAGGTGTATGCATTACTCTGACAGACTGAATCGAGTAATCGGAGGATGGGCTGTGTACGTGGGGAGAAGACCTGTTGGCTTGTGAAGACGTGGCATCGGAGTGGACGCGCACTTTTGTCTCTGTGGATGGAGCTGCTGATGTTGGTTCCCTGTCCTGCTATTTCCTTCGTGGAATTCTTCTGACTACCCCAAGCGAGTAGGTTGTTGTTGTTGTTTCTGTTATGTTGTGTCTGCCCTTTACCTGATGCTAAGTGGTAACACTGACACCCGCCCATGTTGACATTGATAGTACATGTCCGTTACCTGTTTTCTTTTTGTTGGACAATCCTTATATACTTTCTGCATGGCATGTGGTCGATGTCTGTATAAGTTTATTACATATCTGATTGAACCCATAAGGCAGAAAGCTTGGGTGATATCTAAACAATGATGCATCTCCATGTTTTTTCTTCTTTCTTTCTTTCAAGTGTCATATTTATGTTGTTGGAGATATGAATTGTGATGACTTTGGTAGCATGTGACCACCCTGGTGTGAACATGACGTACCCTGCTTGTGCCTAAATTAGGTAGACAATATCATGGAGGGAGTGACTTTCTTCAGTTATATGGCACTGAGGCCGTGCATAGCTCCCTGAATTCAGAGAAAGCAGGGAGGGAAGGCAAGGGAACAGAAGAGAAGAGGACAGGGCAGAGAAAACACACGCGATGCGTGGCAACTCTATGCACTTGCGCCACCGTCGATTTTTGTCTCCTGGTCACGCCAACTGAATTCCCATACTCCCCTTTCAGCTCGCTCGTCTTCCTCCGCTCGCCTCCTTGTTCCTCCCCATGTCGCCTTCTATCCATCTAAATATTCTATTCTAAGCCACCTCGATCTTGTCTAAGTGAATAACCAACAAGCTGGACGTACACATCTGGTCTGATCGATCTAAGTGATAGTTGAGGTGTTTGAGAAACGGATGGAAGCCGAGTTGGTGTAGTGTAGTCGCCAATTCTTTTTGCTCATACATACCACTAGCATTTCTCTTTCATTTGTATAATTTTGTTGCCAGCCAGATTCTGATAAGCGGTCTGTGTTGAGAAAGTTGAGGTCTATAAAAAATGGTTTGGAATGATATACCAAATTGCAAGAAACAGGGCGTTGAAGGCAGAAGGAAAAAAAAGGTAAAAATAATTAAACCTCACGCTCGGTGGGACTCGAACCCACAATCGTTTGATTAGAAGTCAAACGCCTTATCCATTAGGCCACGAGCGCCTACGTTATTTGCATGCGCGTGTAACATTTAATTACAATATCTAACGGGGTAATGGTAGTTATAACGTTGGGGTCATGAATATAGGGTTATAAAGATATGCATAACCCAATTAAATGAGAAGTCTTTTGAAAGGGTTTTAAAGATTTAAGTAAAAATAAAAATTAAGAGACGAGCTTTTTACGAATAGTTCATCTCTACACGACTATCTCTATATATATATTGTGTCTTGACTGTATTAGGAGCTTAGAGTTATATCATACAGTATTTTAGGAAAACTGTTCCAAGGGCCCTAAGAAGGGAAACATCATCACTAATTAGCCACATGAAGGCATGTTGACGGTTGCTGGTAGAGATGACAATGGGTATCCGATTTCCAATGGGTAAAAGTCCTATTAGAGCAAATTTTAATACCTACGGGTATTTTATTGGGTTATGTTATACTCATCAGGTATGGTGGGCATGAGTATTTTCTCTTATCCCATACCAGCTACCCGACAAAAACCCACTAACATATGACATATTCATAGGCTTGTATGGTGTTACCATTTAATGCTAAATGTTGGTTGTTGACCTTATGATAAAATTATGTTAGGTTCAATGAATTTGCCATGTTAGCATATAAACAATGTTATTTTAGCATCTTTCAATATTGATAAGATGAGATTTTAACATTTCGTATTCAGTACTTACTTTTGTGATTCAAATGATCATGTCTATTATGACATGGTGGGTATAAGTATCACCGATACCCGTGATGTATATGGATATTGACATAATTTTGTACCCGTAACAGATAGTAGGTATAGGGCTTTCTTTTAGTGGGTATAGGTATAACTTTATGTGCCTATTAGGTACTTTACCCACTGCCATCACTATTACCGGCGGCATATCATCGATGATCGACCGTGCAAATAATATAGAGTATACGACTAGGAAGAAAGAAAGCAGAGAATGGACGAGGTTTGTGAAAGGAGACAGAATTGTTCGCAATACTACTAGCTTAGACTGTCTTCAACGGTTGTCGCGAGCGTCCCCCTCCCCTATTACTGTAGGTCCTTTAGCGGATACAGTAGACCCCTATCTACTGCAACGGCGCCCTCTCCCCTCTCCTCTATCCAGCAGCAGCACTCTCTCTCACGCCAGATGAAGGAGAACGCTACCGACGTCGTTCGTTGGATTCTTCCCTGCGCGCCGGTGCCCAAAACCTTCCCGTTCGGCGACGACGGTTTCAAAAGGACAAAACGGGGAAAGCGGGTGGCCGTAGGCACGAGACGCTGATTTCACCCTCCCCGTCACGCCAGCATCGCGCGCAGGGAGGACCGGCCGGACGACCGGCCCGCCCGCCCGCCGCCATGCTGGGATCGCCCAAGGTCTTCTTCGCCTCCTCCGCCTCGCTCCGCTCCGGGTCGCTGCTGAAAGGGAAATAGGGTCAAACCTTTTCCTAATTGATTTTGGTGGTTGAATTGCCCAACACAAATAATTGGACTAACTAGTTTGTTCAAGATTATATATTCTACAGGTACCAAAGGTTCAACACAAACCAATCAAAAGAACAAGTTAGGTCTCAAAAGGAAGGAGCAAGAAGAGAACCGAAGGCTGCCCTAGTCTGGCGCACCGGACAGTTCGGTGCACCACCGGACAGTGTTCGGTGCACCAGGGTGCTTCAGCTCAAACTCTTCACCTTCGGATTTCCCAGGCGCAGCTCCGCTATAATTCACCGGACTGTCCGGTGTGGCACCGGACAGTCTGGTGCACCAGCGGAGCAACGGCTATCTGCGCGCAACGGTCGACTCTGCAAAGTGAACAGTACTGCGACAGAAGTCAGTGCAGCGGTCAAAGGGGCACCGGACTGTCCGGTGCGACATCGGACTGTCCGGTGCCACTTGAGGACAGAGCCTCCAACGGTCGACCAGCTTCAAGACCTAACGGCGGGATGACGTCGGCGCACCCTTCGCCAGCAGACTCACCAACGGCTAGATTTTGGTTGGTGGCTATAAATACCACCCCAACCGGCCACTTCAAGGTGTGGGAGCCAAGCAACATTCCAAGTCATCTAGTTGACATACTCAAGCCCTCCCAACCACATATATTCATTGATCCATCCTATACACAAGATTTAGACCACTACAACCAACACAAGTGCCACAAAAGAGAGAGCAAGCAAAAGAGAGCTACTCATTTGTGCTTAGCCTTAGTGCCTTGTGAGATTCATTGAGAGATAGTGTGTGCTACATATTTGTGCTCATTTGTGCGTGGAGTTTTGACTCCCATCGAACTTCCTCCAAAGTTTTGGAGGCTTGTAAAAGCTAGCAAAAGACACCAAAGAGTGTGGTGGTCCTTGCGGGATCGAGAGTGATCCTTGAGAAGAAGAAGAGCTCGCCGATCCTTGAGTGATTGGTGGAGAGAGGGAAAGGGTTGAAAAAGACCCGTCCTTTGGGACTCCTCACGGGGACTAGGCCTTCGAGGGCCGAACCTCGGTAAAACAAATCACCCGTGTCTCGTTTGCTTATTGCTTGTGATTTGTTTGTCCTTTCCCTTTCTAAGTTTCTCTTGCGCTACTCTTTGCTAATTCTATTTGGTGTTGCTTTAAGTTAAACTCTCATTTAGCGAAGCAACACATTGCAAGAGAGAACTTGTGTTATTGCTCTTCTCGCCTAAACCTTCTTGCTTTAATCTCATAGGCTTATTAGTAGTATTGACTTATCAATTTCGCATTATTTGAAATCTCCGATAATTATATATCTTGTTCTAACCACTAATCAAGGGATCTAGTTGGGGGATAAAGTTTTATTTTCAGGTTTCGCCTATCCACCCCCCCCCTCTAGACGACTTTCAATTGGTATCAGAGCTAGGCACTTCATATTGAGTCTAACAACTCGAAGTGATGGCTCAAAGAAGATCCCAAAAGAACAAGAACACAACTCGGAAGGAGGTAACTCTTGAGATATTATTTTCCGATTGTTCTAACTATGATTCATGGTCTACTAGTGTACTAAATGCTTTTAGAACTCTAGATTCTCAATTAGAACAAATTATAGACAAGAGTATCATACCCTCTGATTATGATGCTTCCGAGGAAGATCAAAGATGTATACGCTCAAACCATCTAGCTATTGACATCTTAGGTAATTCTCTTAGCGAAGAAGATTATCATGCCTTCATTACAAATTATGATGAACATATTCCTGATGCGCATGATATTTGGACTAGGATTAAAAATAAATTTGATGAGTCCAAATATGATAGTTTATTTTGTGCTTCTACTTCCTTTGGTCCTTGTGATACTAACCCTTGCAAGGAAGAAGAAGAAAATGACCGATGGAGACCAAACGACGAATCCACCTCTCCAAGAGGTTTGTCTTCCCATTTCGATTCCCACATGTGTTGTGTGGCTAATGAAAATGATAGCGGAAGCACAAATGAGGGTGAGGGAAGAAGAAGGAAGCTCCGTGCAACTCTACGCTCGCCTAAGCCAAGAAGATAAGGCGGTCATGCTCAAACTTCTAGAAAGAGCGAAAGAGGAAAGCAAAGCTCGTCAAATGCTAGAAGATATTCTCTCCATCAAAATGCGATACTTTGACGAGTTGACTAAAGAACATGAGGAGCTAAAGTGCTCCCATGTTGATTTGGTTCAAAGGTATGAAACTATTTCAATTGAGCAAGATAACTCCTTACATTGTATCGCTCAATTAGTAAATAGGAATGCCTTGCTTAAAGACCAAGTAGAAAAGCTAAAAGTTGAAAATCTAGCTTTTCAAGAAAAATATGATATGCTCCTATGCTCTCATGAAAATCTTATGGATGATCATTCATATTAGATATTACTCATGAGGTTGTGATAGAAAACTTAAAATCCCAACAACCTCACTTTTGCACATGTATTCAAATTGAAACTATATCACCATGTGCTAATGCTTGTTGTCCATCGACAAGCAAATCTTCCTTTGAGCTAGAATTTGCAGGAACAAAAGATGATACATATCAAAAGCTCAAAGAAGAAACGAGAGGCTAATAAGGAGCTTGACACAACTAAAAGGGAAATGCATTGCTCAACCCTCTCAAGATAACCGTGATCACATGGTGAAGAAGCTTGAGACGGGAACAACCGTGGCATGCACTAAATCCCTTGAAGAAAATGTCAAGGAATTGAGGATTGCCAAGAGGAGGAAACAAAATAATAAATTCAATTCCTCTTCTAAAAGCCTCAACCATGCCTCCATAAAAGGTAACATCCAAGGTAATAATCAAGTCACATTTCTGACAAATAGAAATAAGAGGTGTAGTGAATGCTTTGAAGAGGGGCACTTGATTAGATCATGTCCCTATATTAAAAATGGCTTGATTATTAACAAGGATGATAAACTTTGTTTGAAATGTTCAAAGAAGGGACACTTTATTAAATCTTGTCCCCATTTGAAACAAAAAGGCATAGGGCTAGAAAAGAAAATATTTACTAATCATGTAGCAAGCAAGAAACAAGAAAGGAAGAAATCTTCAAGGCTTGAAGATCGCCTTTGCTACATATGTCGAAAGAAGGGACATCAATGCAAGGATTGTCCATTGGTAACAATCACTCTCCTAGCTTGTCAATTAATTCTCATGTGACTAGGCAACCCAAAATTGCAACTTGTGCTAGAAAGGTAATGAGTTTACCTAGCGCTAGCACAAAGGACGTTTGGGTTCCTAGATCTTTGTTGACTAACCTTGATGGACCCATCAAGAGATGGGTACTAAAACATGCTTGACAAGCTTTGCAGGACAAAGAGATGGTATGATGCTTTGGGTGCTTGAGAGAGTCAATTCAATCTTTAATAACTCAAGATATCAATCTTCAAAGATCTCTATCCATGATTGACCCAAGGTTATTTTTCAAATTACTATATCTTAAACTCATATCATCTCGAGGGAAGGTATTGATGTTGTAGGAAATAAAGATTTATCCCTTGTCAAAAAGTCAAGACCTACAACATGGAGGAAAGCCAAAGGATGGTAACAATTATGCTTTTAAGTGCAAATATCTTAAATTATCATTTCTTATGTGTCTTGTGTAGTCACATAGAAAAGAAAGCACTTCAAATGTTTTTAAAAATTATGTCACCATTCTTGGGAAATTCCTCTCTTATGGTAGATTGTATATTCATCATTTCTATACCATAGCAATCTACATGCCTTAAATTGTTATAAGTTACTCATGGCATGTTTTACACTTATTACCTTATTATTGCCATGATTCTAGATATAGAGAGATATTCCAAGTTCCTAACAGAATAGGGTGTCATATAAGGAATTCAAATCCCTATGACACCTACAAAAGGAAGATTCGCTCTATAACTAAAATAGTGAGACTAATGCTTTTATCTAAGTTACCCATGTGGTCTCACTAGTAGAGAATGTTTCTCTTTGGAGATGCGTAATTTAACTAAAAGGAAAAGTCAA